>JAHDVE020006824.1:0-93118 GCA_022606495.2 Halesus radiatus
AAACAAATACGTTTCGACTCCTAGGCCCCAAACAGGCCAATTAATATGGTTATGTGTCTTAAGAAATGTTTTCGATCTTTGAAATAAGGAGACGCTTAGCTTCCTCCAGGCACACAAATACGCCCATAGCACACTTAAGTATATTGGTTTAACTTTTCTATGATCGTAGCATGTTGGTTGATAAAACGAACGAATGACAGCCTCCGTGGTTGAGTGATTACGGTTGCGGGTTCAAATCCCGGCATGCGCGAGTAAATTTAATTTTATTAATTTTTGTTATTACACAATTTATTAATTAAAAATAATATAAGGTATATTTAAGGCACGTTCCAGAGTGGTAGATACTTTCGGTATCGCCCTGGTGAAAAACCACCATTCAGAATCGAAACATTGCTTGAAATGGCTTTAGCCGTGTTTGGTGATCAGATCTGAATAGCGAGTACTTCTCCACCTTCCTTTTCCCATCTCCTTCTCCTCCCCACTACCTTTAGCCTCACAACATACTCCTATTAGGAATGCCATGGTCTCACTGGCTCCAGACGGTTGAAGCAGCTGAGACTCTTGTGCGGTAACAAAAAAAATATATATTAAAAATTCAAGCGCTCAACGTTTATTATATTAATGCAATTGAAATAACGACCTCTCACAATTTGTGTTGTACTTCATGCTGGAATAGAATATCATATTACACAGATAATACGATTCCTCTACACATTTCTCCCTTTGTTGTCGCGTTTTTCTATCGCTTTATCTACTTCACATGTCAGACTTCTTCCGAATCCAGCCTCCCGGTGAATAGAACTGTTCGATTCATATTCAAATGATTACCATTTCATGTTTGTTTAAAAACACATCCAGATTCTTTGTATTCGAAACAGACAAATTCAAAAATTCTGGACTAAAAACCTACTCATTCAAATACATCATATAACATAATATTAATACAAGCAAAATTCACGCTTGACATCCAGGACATAAGACTCATTTTTCCATCCTAATGACTTTTTATGTGTTCGAATATTTTGTTTATTACATTCGGATTTCAAAAAATATATATCCCGAGTCTTCCCTCAATCATACTAGCAAGCAAATTTGATCCTTATTATAATGTGGTTATGATGATGGTTTTCCGTGTTAGTTATATGTGACTTAAGGGTCTGAATTGTTTTCTTCCGATCTCTAGGACATTCCGTTGGAATCTCCAAGTCCAGTCAATCATGAGTGATCTGGTCTCAGATACAAAGGACTTTTAATTGTAAAGGAATTGCTCCATTATAAATCGTAAAATTGGATATCAAAAGAATATTTATTCATCTTGAAGAGGGGTGATTTATATATTTCTGACAGGGCTGTATCTAGGCATAGGTTAAAAAATGCCTCATAAGTAGAAATACATATATTTTTTTAACACTAATTTTTTGTTCATTTTGTTGCAGGTAAGAATCTCTTTTGTTTACGAGCTTTGCGAGCGCTGTTGTAAGTATGATTTTTTCTTCTTAGTATCAGTTATTATTAAGGGTCAGCACCCAAAATACACACTCTTTAGTATGCTAACCCAAGAAACACTATCAATGATTTATCTGTAAATTATATACCGAATGTTAGGAAAGTGTGTAAGGTTTCAAAAGACAAAAATCCTGAAACCATAATCTTTTAAATTCTATGTGAAATTTGTACTGGAATTTCAGGTAAAACAGTTCAAAATTGCCCTCACTGGTTTTCAAACTGCACCTATTTTCAGACATTTTGGTATGTAATTCATAGAATTTTAAATATTACAGACTGTTTGAGTCTGAGTTTGATTACATTTTTGTTTTTGAAACCTTATACATTTTTCTAACTACCCGTGTGAATTTTACATTTGAATAATTTGTAGGATTGCTTAAGTTAGTAAACTACGAAGTGATGTTTATGGCCATTTTTGAGAAATTCCAGATTTGTGGCTAATGCTTTCTTTTCACTAATTATTTTAGAAATCGAGATTGTTTAAACTTATTTTTTTAATTTGGTTGTTATCAATTATTTCTATTTTTTATTTTATTTAATATACATCATATTTAATAATGTTATTATTAAGTCCTGCGAGTATTTTTAGTTTTAATACATGAATTAAAAATTACTTTGTATTCATCACTTTATTAATATATACATATCAACATGTTTCGAAAGTGATGCTTACCTCATCAGGAATATATAGAAAACGAATTAAATTAATTAATTTAAATGGAGTTACACAAAAACTATTAATAATTATTTTTATTGTTGAAATTCTTTATTTATTTATATCTATATATTATACAGTACCATTTTACAGTATAATAATGGTGCATTGTATGGTGTTTTATAATGTGGAGTGTAAGGTAGGTTTGAAAAGGTGATACTGTGAATGGAGTATTAAATAAGTAATGGAGTAAGTAAATAACTAAATCTTCCCATCTTCTCCACTTCTTCACTTCCTTCAAAATATTCACCAACACAATACTAGAAATAACAATAATATTCGTATTGTTATTTCGACACACAATACAAAGCATGCGATAAATTTTTTGGAATATATTGCCCACACACTATATAACTGGCTCCCAGATATAAATTTAAATTATTTAAAAATGTAATTAACTAATCTTATTAATATCTATTTTATACTATATATAATAATAATGTTTTATTTCAGCAGAACAAAGCGGTGAGTGCAATACTCTGTCTGCCGTATAAAAAGAATACACATTTTAAGAATAGAAAATTACACACTGTAGAAATATAATATAAAAACATAAAATAAAAAATAAATTAAATTAAAATAACATATTTAACACTTGTGCTACAATGGCCTGAGGGAAATTCTCCATCTACGATGTAGGGGCGCGCCATGCCACTGGGCGACGGCCTGGACAAGAGTGTTTTCCGATCTCCGGTAGCGCTGACTCGTCCCGGCTATTCTGTGGCGCATCAAAGCAGCGAACCCATGCACCCTTCCCTCTGCGAACATCTGCGAGGCGCTATATATATCATATCTCTGCTTTTTCCTCGTTTTTATTTGTTAGTATGTTTGTTTGGTTGTTTTTTTTCTTCGTATTTCTATTCACCCTAGTCTGTGTATGTACTTCTTTTAACTTTGATTTTCCTGCTAAACCTATTTTCGTTTAGGGTATCGTTTTTTTCTTTTTTTCTTTTCTCGTTGTGTCTCATACATTATAAATGATGAACTGATTTTTTAAATTTGCATTTAGCTACGCGAATCTGTATAAACACTTAAAGTATTTTATTTCTTTAGGCAGCTATCTAATATAATATGTAACCATAACCTTTTCTTCTACCACTCTTCCTACGTTATTATTTTTATCTATGTATACTTTTCTACAAAACTTCTGCATTATAATTTTATTTTTGTGAATAGCCACTTTGGTATGGTTATACTTTTATGTTAAACTTGTATACTATTCTTCAAAATTTTGTATATGTATTATTAAAGCGCACTTGAGGTGAACCTTCACAAAACTGCGCTATAGAAATTAACTCTTATTATTATTATTATTATTACTGTATAGTATTGTCTGTTGTTTTGAGTAATTGTGTTATTTCTACTTCAGATTTGTAACTTTTTTACATCACTTGTGTAATGTAAAATTTTCTCTTCTCCCAAAATGAGTTTTATAACTCAAGGGATTGCTTTGTAGCAAGACAGAAAATATTTATAAAAAAGTATATATTTATATTGGAGAGATCCAAGAAGGCATTAGTGGCCTCAAGAGCAAATGGGGGGCTGTGAAATGCTACAAGGGGGGCTGTTTCGATAGCTCTGAAAGAATCCCAATTCTGGACTCGCGGCGAAGTTAATCTGGAGAACCAGATGAGAAAAAAGGGTGAAGGAAGGACTGAAGAGAAACGAGACGATGCCACGGAAATTTAATAAGCCTACATTGTTCGTGGATATCCTTATCACTTAAATTCACCTCACTGAAACTTCACTGTAATCGAGAATTGACTATTTGCTCGCGGCGGTGAACTCCCTTGCGACAAGCCTTAAATCGAACTGAAGATGGCAATATCTCCTCCCAGTAAAAATAAGAATCGGATCGGGTAGGGGGGGGGGGTAGTCAACTATGTGACAATTATGCATTTAAGATGCCAAAACAGAAGCGTTGAAGGACTGAAATGGGGGATGAAGAGAACAACAATATTTTAAATAAATTTTCTTTATAAATTCAAATTGGTCTGTAGACACATCGTTGACAGAATCTTGCAACGAAATGAGCTATTGTAATGGAGAACAGGGGTGATGAAAATCAAGTGTCTGGGTATAGAGTCGACCGCGGAAATGTGAGTTATTATCTCTCAGTCACGGTTTATATATTTTGATTTTATCGCATTGTCGCGTAAAAAGAAATGGGGGAGAGGTGGGGGGGATGAAAATATTGTCCAAAAGTAGGCGATGAGACAAATAAGGTTGGTAACCTCTGGGCTAGATTATAATCAATACTACTACATACGCCGTATAAATACTCTGCAGAATATAATTTAAACAATCAAGCATCTTAGTCCACCCCTGTCAATGCAACTGCCCTTCCAAATCCCAAGATGGCATTGACTCACTAAGCTCAAAGCCTTAAGCTGTGAACAATAGACAAATTTTGTCCATGATTTGGGACCTAGACCTAATCCTTTCGGAATACCAATCCTTCACACTAGAGTAAATGGGTGTCAGTTTGATACGATTTCTTTGTAAACACGTATCACTAATATATTCCTTGTCGTAAATTATCCATACCACGCTTGATATAACTAGATGGGGGTCAGTGGACGGCATGGGAACCGTTTTATATCATTTGCATACTTGGTGCATGATTAAAGACCTGGCTTATGTATTCTTTCATACTGGACAGTTGTTCACAATTTTTAATCATTTCACAACATGACACGTCCGCGACATATTTAAATTTTAGATTTACAATAAACACATACTTTCCACCACATTCTCTGTCTTGATAATGGGCTCTGCAAGACTGTATGAAACGTTAGCTAAGGGGGCAGGAAGCGCAACACGGCATAATACCCCATAAAACAATGTGATTACCAAATTTCGTTAGGAGATTCGGTGTAAGCCATGTAATCCACGTATGTTGAAAGAGGTAAACTTATACGTTCCTAACAAGTATACTCATCGGATAACCCATGCATTCTTTTATGCACCGAAAGAGAGAACTTCGGCTTACCAGAACACTTCAATCAGTAGAGCGACTCAACTGTTCAACGATGCTGCATTGACCGTTATCATTTTCGATGTCACCTAAAGACAATTTTGCGTTCATCTTTTGACAGATGTCACAAAATAGTAGTAAAACTGCCCCGTGATTTTTTTATATTTTTCCTATCAACCTTTGACTTCTTGCATGTTGCATACAGTTGTCCAAAGAAGCGAAGCTAGCAGTCCACAATGGAGTGCTGATACCAACCCTGATATATGGCAGTGAGGCATGGAATGGCAGAAGGAAGAATTAAAGTAAACTGAATGCCGTAGAAATGAGATCTCTGAGACGAATGTGTGGTAAAACCATGTATGATCGTGTGAAAAATATTGAAATTCGTAAAGAATGCAAGGCTGATGTAAGCGTAATGAGTAAGATCAAGAAAGGGACGCTTAGATGGTTTGGGCATGTGGAGCGAATGAACGAAGAAAGGAGTGTAAGAAGAATGTATGACGCGAATGTGAATGGAAGAAAGAAGCCGGGGACGCCCGAGGAAGACATGGCACGATCAGGTGAATCAAATACTTGAGTCGGGCCATGTCAGAAGTCGGAATAATAGAAGAGAATGTATGATACGATGTATGAATGTGAATGAAGCAAGAAGTGTATGCCAAGATCGAGTTGTTTGGCGGTCCGTCATCTCTGCCTACCCCTCCGGAGAAACGGCGTGATGGTTAGTTAGTTAATTTATTTTTGAGGGCTTCTAAATTATCTAATCTAAAGTCAAAATCATTTTTGTGTAGAATATTAGCGAAACCGGTTGGTTTGGCTAGTTAGTTTGTTTAAATCAAATGTAAGTACTATTTTTTATTCCAAATACTTGTTTATTTTATTTTTTATCCATGTATATTTTTACCATTTATCATTTACTATAATGTATTCTGCATCTGAAACCTCGTTATAAATTTTTATAACCGTTAAATCGCTATGGCCGTGATCGCTATAACCATGCTCGACTGTGTATACATATTTTTAAATTTTTATATTTTTTATATATTAAAACATAAACATTTAAATATATGAGCGATTGGATGGAGAATGAAGTCGAGAACGTCTCAGGAAGACAGCCTGACATGGTCCAGCAGAGAAATATTCGGGATGATGCCAAGAGTCGGCGGGATAACAGAATGATAATGTGTATGAATGTGAATGAGGCAAAGAGTGTGTGCCAGAATAAATTTTTGTAGTGCCCCATCACCTCTACGTGCCCCTACCTAGGGGAATGGTATGCTAGTTGGTTAGATAAAAAAAAAAATTAAAAAGTTAATATTTCATAACGTCAGAATTCTCCGTTCGCGAGATTTTGCTTTTATTTTAATTTTAACAATTTATTTTAATTGTAAATAACTCAAAAAATAAATAAGTAATTACTTTTATCTCACCTGCTATACTAAATGGTTTTTAAGAGCAAAAAAGCATTAATTGTTTGACACTATTTATTTATAATTAAAATAGGATTCAAACAAAATGTTTCAGTCTGGATCAAAACAAAAGGTACATAATTATTATTCTCCTGAAAGAATCTAGTCATCTGAAATATTAACGGGACCGCTAAGACGTTTTTGATGATGGTCTTTGACCACCGTTGTCGGTGATCTTAGTTACAATGGTCCAACTGTAATTTTATTTTTCAATTCAAATTTGTTTTAGAGGAATTTTAATTTCCTTAAGAACCCACTGGCAACAATGCATAGTTTTCTACTTAGGTTCCACGATGTCTATAGATTATTTGATAATTAATGGGCCTTATTAATATTCTAGACTTAATATGATTTGAGGTATATACAAATTTAATATTTTAATCCAACCTTTTTTTTACATCGAACATTATTCTGTTCTTATTTTTTCCATACAGCAAATAATACATAGAGATGCCCTAACACGCAATAGGAAGAATCCAAAATAATAGGGACGGGGGCGAGCTAGGCGTGTCGCCAATTTAAGTAAAACAGTAAAGAGTGAAATGGTTCGTATAATTGCTTCAAAAGATTCGTATTCACTTCGTGGCATCATTATGAATTAATGAATTAAAAATTACTTTGTGGTCGCCGCTTTATTTACATAAACATATCCACATGTTTCGAAAGCGATGTTTTCCTCATCAGGAATATATGGAATACTAAAAAATAATAATGTCAAGTATAAATAAAATAAGTATTCTATATATTCCGGAAGAGGAAAGCATCGCTTTCGAAACATGTTGATATGTATGTATTAAA
Source organism: Halesus radiatus (assembly GCA_022606495.2). NCBI lineage: Eukaryota > Metazoa > Arthropoda > Insecta > Trichoptera > Limnephilidae > Halesus > Halesus radiatus. Next base: position 7,466 of record JAHDVE020006824.1, read on the forward strand.
GTGGTGAATAAAAAGTAATTTTTAAGTCATTTATTAAAATGGTTCGGTTTGTTGGCGAAAACCGAATATTTTGCTTCACGATTTTTATAAAAGTTTTGTAATTTGCAAACGTGGATGGCAGTGAACTAAGCTGGTGCCAAAATAAGTTAGGTTTTTATAAATTTTCGAATTCTTTTAATTACAATGTTTATTATCTGCTAGAGCTTTTTAGAGTGGGTAGGTACTGTAATTTGAAAGTCCTAATATGTTTAGTGAATGATGGATGATGTTACATCAACAGTGCTTATCCCCTAGGAAACGGCATCAAGCCACAATGAATTTATATATATTTAAAAAAATACCTTCATATCTAGACAATAGAATATTGTACCTTGTCAAATAAACTGCCACGCATCGGTACGCTTAAATTGATTCAAACTTTCAAGTACCTACTTAATGTAATAATACATCAGGGGCGTGCCTGGGCAAGAGGTTTGTCGTTGGTGTTTTTAAAATTTCGTACGATTTGGAGATTTCACTTTTGAAAGTATTTACCACACTGGAACATGCCGCAAATATACTATATATAATGTTTAAATTGTGAAATAAAACAATTAATAAAATTAAATTTACTTGCGCTCGCCGGGATTTGTACTCGCGATTTTTGATTCGTAGCCGAGGATCGTAACCACTTAATCACGGAGGTCTTTAAGTTTTTTTCTGGCTTCCGGTTTTGGACAAAATTGGACACAGGTCTCAAAATTTTTGATGACTACAGGTGGCTCTCACTGATATGAGGTCGGTTGTTGTCCTAATATAATGTCATCAACCCATCTAATCTCATCTGTTTGCGACCGTAAATACTTACAAAATTTTTGTTATGGCAAACTTTAAAAAAAGTCACAGCACGCCACTGTTACTGGCCAAGTCTTTTTGAAGAGGTGGTACGGATGGTATAGTTCATGATTGATTCGAATTTCTAAGTAGGAAACTACTTACTGTAATGCAGGGGGGTACTTACGAGCCGGCGCGGTTTATGGTCTATGATTGATTCAAAATTCAAAGTATTTAGGGCCTTTCATCCCGGCGGATTAGAGGCGGCAATGATTCTATCGGTAAACGATTATGACATTAAAGGCATTCCGAGCAATGGTAATATTCACCGCGGGATGAAAGGCATTCCTGACGCTTTGACAAGGTCGCTTATTGTGTGCCATAGAAAACGCATCGGCTCGTATTCGGCGTATTCATTCCAACTTGTATTGTGTAAATAAAATACTGTAAAGAGATGGGCCTAAGAGAGCAACGTGACAGAAATACAATATTGTGAGTAAACAATGAAATAAACTAATGGTAATACATTCCAAATATTATATGTTGTTACGGAAAATATGTTGGTAATGTGAGAATAACGAGATGGTTTAGTATGTCATCTCAAGCCTCGTTCGAAAAGGGAGTTTTTATTTTTCATACGGAAAAGAGTCTACAATTCAATTCGTGCCGTGATGAATATACTGTGTCTTTTTTACGTGTGTTCAAAACTGTTCTGTTTTATCGGCGCGGGGGTGAGCAATACCAAAAATGCAGCAAAATCGCGGCAGTGGGTTTTATTATACTACTACTTTATTATTTACAGGAGGGACAATATAGTGGCCCTTAGGTCACAATATCGTAAAATAATGTTATCTAAAATTTACATTTGGGCGATCCACTTCCTAAAATTCGAACGAAATCACGCACTCCTTATGTAGATGGCGAAAAGGTTGAAATTATGTTTCATTTCATTTCATTGCCGGCAACCCGGGCGTTTATTGGCATAAAATTTAAACATTTACATTTACTTTACCCGTCTCACTAGACGATGTCTGTTCTGAGACGGGTAACAAAATAAATATATAGATATATAAATGAGATAAAAACTTAAAAATACATAATGAAAAGTGTAAACCATATAAAGTAAGTTTTGAATACTAAGTTTAAATAGTGTAAATGTAAAGTTACAAAATAAAAATTAAGAAATTTAAAAAAATTTAAAAAAATTTAAAAAAATTAAAAAAACCTAAAAAGGATTATTCAAGAGGGCATACTAAAAATGTTTAGATTAAAAATCATATATATAAATCGTTTCGGCCGCATGTTTCGATTTCCGCAAAAAAAATCACTAAAATACGTCTCATATTTTATTTTATAAAGCACGGGCATAATTATTAAAATGTGTTTCGTTCATATTCTAAAAAACTTAATTTTCCAAAATGAGCAATACTACAATATTGGAAAAAATGTTTGTAAGTAGGAGATTTTGCACGTTAAATATTTTTTAGGTCTGATATACTGCCGCGTTAAACGATAGGCCAAGATGTGTTCTAATTGCAGTATTTAATTAATTCATCTATGATATTCCTAGGCCATTCAATTTTCAAACCTAAAACACATTATTTTGATTTACTTCCCATTACATAATAACATGTCCAACCACGAAGTTTAACATTATTACATTTTCTACGAAAACAAAAACTACATTTAATACGAAACAAACAAAACAACATTTTGACACTCCCACAAGAGTTCCACTAGCCATGGACAGTGGAACTTAGGCAACCCCAATAATTGAGGGGCATTGTAATAATGGTACAGGGGATAATGAAAAGAAGTGGAAAATTGGCAAGTATAACAACATATTTCCAACACGTTGTTGTGTAACAAATTAGCTACAATTTAATAGAAGAATCTAGCCGTTTGTTAAAAGTCCGCTAAAATTTTAAAAGTAAGATCCTAGAGCTTTCTCGAACATACGCTATGATTGATTCCCGGCGTCCGACACGAACGGCGCCAGTTCCGCCGGACGCCGGGATCAATCCTAGCGTATGTTCGAGAAAGTTCTAGGATCTTACTTTTAAAATTTTTGCGTACTTTTAACAAACGGCTAGATTCTTCTATTAAATTGTAGCAAATTTGTTAAATAACAACGTTTTCATTAATAACCGTTCTTAAACCAGTAAATATTTCACATATCCATTATTATTATCTCAGCTGAGCAACACTTAATGTGTAATAATGGCAGAGCATCGGACTAATCAAATTTGTTTTGCTTCATAAATCAAACTGTTACAGTATAATTAATGCATCTCTATTCATTTGCAATAAATTGTTAATTGTAATACATGTTCCCTGTACCTGAATGAAATATATGGTTGAAAAGAAAACATTAACGAATGAATGCATTAATTAATAAATTGCGGCGGTTCGATTGTTTTTCAAAACAATGAATGAATTATAAATAGTAATAACGTTACATTACGGAATGATTAAAAATATACACTGAGCTGCATAAATGGCAGAACGGTAATCCGCTGACTGGTCAAATAATTATTCCACTTTTACCTGCGTTATATTTCAGGAAAGTTTGGCAAAATGTAAATAGAATGACATTCTAACATCGGACTTCATACTACTAATAAGAAGGATCCAGAAAATACAAGAATATCACACGAAAAAATCGAAAATTCGCGTTACTTTCCCGAAGTTTTGCATGAAAACAATAAATTTCGTGTTTTTCGCGTTAAAAGGACGAAATTCGCGTTATAGCAAACACAAATTTTTCAGATCTCTACTAATAGGGTGAAAATTGAATACCTATCAGGACAATTATTTATCTCTCTTTTTCTTACTTTTTTTTTCAATTATAGATGTAAGAAAATTACAGTAATTGTCGTTAACTTAACAAGAAAACCAAAAAATCATGAATTTTTTTTTTTATCTGTTTTTAAAGATTGAATCAGAAGAATATATATTTTTTTAAATATACCATTATTTATTTATGTCTCCTGGAAAGCAATTATATAATCTGCCTCCCTCGTAGCTAATGGATTGCTTTCCATATATAGTGTTCGTCTGATTTTTAAATGTATGTTTTTTATGTTGTTGTGTAAAGAAGTATATATGTACTAGAGTGTCGCCAACATCGTTTACCCATACTACTGAAAATCGCATCCACGCACAGCGGCGCCCGCCTTTGTTTCTACCTACACCAAACCCTTAACTTGAATTAGTTCCGCCACTTTGATAGTCCGTGTAGTTTGGTCTTAGCTCGATGACAGTAATAAAATAGCTAATAATCCCAAAACTCTATACCTCTTTCATTGTAAGTACTTACCGTATGTTAAATTTTTGAAAATTAAAACATCACAAATAATTGCGTCAAGTATTAATGAAGCCATTGCGTTCAGCTTGTTTCTTAAGAGTAATTACTGCAATTATTTAACAAAGGCGACTTATCTAAAACGATCTATCTAAACTACCCCCCGACTACTCTGTGTGTCTGACGAGAACATAATATTCTCCTTATTTCCTTTCTTGCATTCAGTTAAGGAGACTAATTAGCTCGCTCTTTTGATAAATTGCAGTCTAGTTTTGTAGAAATCTCTAAAAGTAAACATTTAGATTTGTAGGTACACCTACCAGTGGCTTGCAGTTCATAAAAGCTGAAAAGCTGTACCTACCCAAATAAAAATATCGAATCATGCGGAAGATTAAAATTAAAAAAAAAATGTTTTTAATTCGACAAATCTCTTCTCTATATATATTTAAAAATTAATGTTTCTCTGTCTGTCCTCAATTTTCTCAATTCAATCCAATAAGTAAAACTGTTGCTAAAACGTTTTAAAATCAGTATCAAAAAACATTGAACCCGCCATGTTGTATTGGGGTTAGCCCATAGATATATCACTCTGGTTAGCCACAGATTATATATTCAAAAGAAGAATGTTTGTTTGGGTAGAATATTTTCAAAATGGTAAACACAAGTAGGTACTTTAAGAACTTTATTATTTAGTTATATTTTGAAAAAAATTAATATTTGGAATAAAATAGAATTTTCAAATGAATTAATCTTTGTTTAGAGATAGTAAACTCATCTTTTCAGACAATTCTATATATAAATGGAAGAAATAAACACATTTCTTATCTAGGCTAGCCGGTTAGTACTTACCTAAAGTCACTTCTAGGATATGCACATTATTTCACGCACTTGTGCGCAAAAGCACAGAGCTACTGCTGTGCAAAAAGTAAGAAACTTTTCATAGTCCGCGACATTGTAAATAAATAATTACTATATAACCTCAAAAATATAAATAATTATAGTAAATAGGTACCAACTCTTCTTATGCCACTAATCTTCTAATAAATGAAAAGTAAAAAAATAAAAATAAAATAGTAACTGTAAAAATCGTATCTTCTCCAAATCTGTGTTTATCTGAAGTGACCGTAAGTATGTTTTTCTGTATCTGTTTTTTCGTAATTGGATAGAAAATAGGAAGTAATATTTGTACAGCGTCCTTGAGGTTATTTTTCATAAGAACGGCGCTACGCAATTATACAAATTATCCCATTATTATCATTATTACCATCCAATAATGGCGGGGAAAATAATGCAATATAATTACTGCTATCCATTTCAGTCATGACTTAGATCTGCCACGCTCGGAGGCTGCCAGTGCCATGTGCCGTAGCAGCTGCTTCCTCTGAAAGAAATAATAATAAAAGTAGTTAATATTTCACCGGCGGGACAAGGCACAAGGTGCACATTGCCAGAGCGCACCCAATCACCATCCGACGACCAGACACCGACGCCAGATGTTTCTAATACTCCTCTTCTTCTCTCGTTTCATCCCGTTCTATCAAAGATCTACAATCCACTCGCAGTGTGGCCGGGCGCCGATTCTGAATGCCGCAAGTAGTATAAAATATAAAACTATCCTATTTTGTGTTCAACAGCAGCTGCCAGCCGGAAAAAAGGTATTGCCAGATTTTTTTTGCGCCATCAATGGACGTTTGGTTTGCTGAGTGTAAATTTAAATGTTTTGATTCGCGATGTTTTATAAAAGAAACGTTAACTCCACACTGGGTTAATGTAAAAAAATAGTTTGACGGTTTTTTAAAGGAAAGAAAATATAGCTCTGAGAAGGAAAAGTGGTGGGTGGGAATATGGAGGTCAGTGTGTGCAAAAGTGACGAACATACGAATCCACCCCTACCACTGCAGTGCAAAGCCATGGGTTGAGAGAGTCTGGCTGAGTGTCTCCCCCATATCGGCCTCTCCCTATCCGGCCCGCCACGCAGCCGGTGGGCAAAAGTGTCCACCGCCAAGACTCGGACAAACCTCACCCTATGAACCCGGGCACCCCTGTTAAGGTATCTGCTGTAGCGAACCACTTATGGTAGAGGTGTTGGTCAACCAATGAATGGTTCCCGGGCAGCGGTACCCCCATACGCGCCTCCCAAATTAAACTTGATTCTTTTTACATTTGAGGAGTAAACAGAATGTTTAGAATCGGCGTCTGGAAGCTATTCTTTTAGGTCGTGGAAAATTCTTTTCAAATATGTGTTTTTAAAAATTTGTGGGACCCTAGATATGAGCATGTTAGATTGGAATTATTAGTCTTGAGAAAAATATGCAAATAATCTTTTCATATCCAAACACCAATACACAAACCTATAATATAGTTTAGCAGATAATGAAGTCTCCTATTTTTTTAAAGAAGATGCATTACAATTATTTTATTATATTCATTTCTCTATTTATATTGTATATATTTCTTGTGATATGGCAGACTGGGTTTGCACTACCCACCCAGTCCTGCTGGATTAAAAACTTAAATAAAATAAAAAATAAAATAATTACATATGAAGAGTTACTAACGACAGTAAAATTAGTTTTACAATATCTTCAGAAATGACGAATTATGAGCTTTCAAAATGAACGTAAAACGATTTCATGACGTATGAGACACAATTGAATGGCAGTACCGGATACTGCCGCGCCAGTCACTTTATATATCTTGACGTCACCCGCTTATCGGTCAGCGAGATTCTCCTAAAATATCAACATTTTCACGGCTCATATCTTCTGTGCTATTGGATATTTTCAAAAAATTCAAAAGGTTCTGTCCTCAGCAAACGCTAATTAAAATGTTTATTTTTAAATAATATTATTTTACACTGTAGGAAATAACCACATTTTAATTAAAAGAAACTTCAGTCCTTTTCTAAATGAAATAAAATAACATTCTAACTCACATACCAGTATAATTTATTTCCAATGTTTCAATTTTTCAAACCCGCCAAAACGCTCAAAATCTACGGCCGGTCAGTTTTGAGCAGTTTTGAGGTTAGAATGTCAAATGTCAAAACAAGGATGAGCTTTATCGTACATAATTTTATATTCTATTCATATCAAACCATAACAATAGTAATTAAATTATGTACCTTTTTAGAAAAATTAACTCAAAAAATAAAAATAGTATTTAACAATACCATTATCATAATATCCGTATTGACAATTGGTTTGCTCGTGAATATTATTATTCATTTCATTAATAATTTATTTTTTTATTGAACAACAATAACAGAGTTTAACGTCACCCAAATTAAGTTAAATATCGCCAAAACTAAAAAAAATGCATACATAAAAATCGAATCGACTAATCGTAATTTCCATACAAATCCAAAACCATCTAGGCGCGGCCGAGATCCGTGACGTCAGATGTTGCGAATGCAATGGTAGGATGTTTTGATAAATATTAATTTTTAAAAAATGATTTATAATTCTACCTACAAATATATATATAATAAAACTTTTATATTCAGAAATGGCGTTGGTTGATCTATATGGATATATTTTTCGCATCATCCAAGTTATCTACAGAAAGATTCCAGACCTCTGAAATAAAATAAAATATATATCTGACTATGGTATTTCAGGTTCTGTGCGCCGATCGGATAAAAAACGCTAATGGCTTGCGAGGGAGGAGGGACGATTTATTACAAGTTGTCTACCGTCAAAACAGCAATATGTTTGGGCCATCAGATGTTTTTCTAGGCCAGAACATTTCATGCACAAAATTAATGTCTCTATTTTTAGACGGAACCTTTTAGCGAAGTTATTTTTGGCGAAATCAAAAATAGACGTTTATTCAGTGGCAAGGAAGATAAATCTAAAATAACTAGGTGGGTTTAAAAGGAATAATGATATCTTCTTCTGTTATCTTCAGTCTTGATTCCAGCCATCTCACGATTTACGATTTAGATAAGTTTCAATATAATTCGGTTAACGGTTAACACCCACAAATACACACTTTGCAGATTGCTGTAATTTCTATGGGGTAATTTATAAGATTTCAAAAGAAAGCATTCCTCAAAGTGTAAAGTTTATAATTCTGTATGAAATAAGTACTGGAATTTTAGGTAAAACCCTTTGTTAAGGTTAAAACTTTCAAAATTGCTTTCAGTGGTTTTCATACTGTACCATTTTGTTATTGATGTGTTAAATATGTCGACAATATATTTCATAATGATTCCGTTAATTCTGTATACGGTGAACTGGAGTATACAATTGTGATACAGTATTGAAGTTGTCACAATAATAAGTAAATAATGCCTTGATGTTGATTTAAGTGATACATTTTTTTTATGAATACCCCACAAGAGTCCCAACTGCTCTCAACCGTCTGGAGCTAGTGAGCCAATGGCATCCCCAATTGGGGACTGTTATGAGGCTGAAGACATTGGGGAGGGAAAGGAGAAGGGCAAAAGGAAGGTGGGCTGTCGATCGTTAAATTTATAATTATAGATAAACAACTTAATTCAGTCGTTATTATTCTACGTTCTGGGGGCCAAGTCTGTATCTTTCGCGTTAGCTGACGCAAGTTAAATCGGCCATAAATAATACATATTGACAGTTTGGTAATGCGTATCGCGCTAACTAGTTCAGTTTGTGTTTACGTTAAGAGACAAATCCGTAACGCAAACACAAGAGACGACGTTGTGTTTATGATAACTATCAAAATGTATTGTTTATGACCGATTTAACGTGCGTTAGCTAACGCAACATATACACACTTGGTCCCCTGATCATTTTAATGAGTTAAGGTGACGTACATAATTGATACATTCCCTTGTAATACCCATTCTGAAGTTAATAAATTTAAGAATTTATTTTGAATTCTTTCTATTGTGAGGGAATGAATAGAATAACTTAGTGCCCACACTGTTCAGTTATTTTATGCAATCAATGAAGTTAAGTGCATTCGTAACTTAATTTTGGAATAAGATAATCATGATATGAGGATGATTTTTGTGGCGCCGTTTTGGCGAAAAATCACCTCAAGGATGCTGTACAAATATATTTATATTAACTTTTTTTCCAAGGTTCTGTCCTACTACCAACTATGGATGACAGTGGCGGATCGTGATTTTTGAGTGAGTCAGAGTGCAGTGCCCCACCTACCATCTAAATCTGCATAAAAAAATTAGAATTTTGAAAAAAAAAAATCATTATCGGCTTCAACAACATCAATAACGTCGTATTTTTCAATCTTAGCACTCTAGCTCACTCAATAGTCACGAGCCGCCACTGATGGATGGTATAAACGAAATCACGCAAAACGGTAGATAAACGAATAAACCTAAATGATTTTTTTTGCAAATTAGAGATTAGAGTGAGCATAATTGGAATTCGTCAGCTAATATCTACATCTATAAAGCCTTACATTGCTTTGTTGTTGCCGCTTGTTAACCGCTGTCCTTTAATTTTTCAACCTTTTTTTATAAGTTCGAAGTCACTATCTTCATTTTAAAATCTCCTGCATTCTTATATTTCGAGAACTATTGGAATGGTATATAACACATTCAATGTAAGACTACGTAATTAATTCTGGGTTGGTTCGTGCGATATCATGTCTAAAATTATGTAGACAAAATACGATATTAACCCAAGAAGAAGCGTGTATTTCAGGCTGAATCTTACAAACGGATGCGCAATCGCGCTAGTTCTCCATGTCAACTTCGCCGAAGAGGACTTGCAAGAGTAACCATCTTGAGTAGGTATATAGATACGAAAATTATTTATTTTTTCCTTTGTTGGCGGTACCGCAAAAAAGCATTTTTCATGTTAGCCTTTAACCTAGCGGTGTGTGGGAAACTAAAACTGACAATGCATGGAAGGGTAAAACCTTTAGTGGAGAGAAAGCATTATATATAACCTAACCTAACCTAACCTAACAGCGCCCCTGAGGTGATTTTTCTCAAAAACGGCGCTATACAAATCATCCAATTATTATTATTATTATTATCTCTAATTTCAAAACGAACATTTTTATCTTTGCTCAAAAATTACTGGCAGTGCAATCTTAGTATTTCACAGCCTTAGTGAAAGCAGTGTTCGTGTGCGTGTCTTTACGTCATGTATCCCGCAAAAAAAACTAGTTTGAGGAAGTCAAATGTGGTGATATAAAGAAAGTTGCAAAAAAAAAAGTATAAATATGTCAAATAGAATCAATTTATTAATGTAGAACAAATGTGGAATAAAAAATTTCAAGAAATTTGTGTCAGTTTTTTTCTTTCTTTCTTTCTTGGGGCAGACACAGCTTTTCAGCCTATATGGACTGCACGCCACTGGTAGATAGGTACACACGTTTAATATTGAGTGGACACATCTAATATAATATCATTGCGTTATCGCGATTATAAAATCAAATTCAAATTCACCCCGTAAAAATTCAAAGCACGTTCTTTCGTATCTGAAATATCTAAATTCTCGGCCTCAAAAGAATTTTTATCCGCGTCAATAAACTTCAAATTCCGTCCGTTGACAGAGGTTACACAACACAACACAGTAACGTTAATGCGATAATATTAAACGTGCACACAATATCTCAGTCTCAACAGGTAGGTTTGTATATCTGATCTCGTCTCTTGTCCCACTTAGAGCAACTTGTTGGGACTTGACTCGGCTTCGGTAAAGACAAAGGGGAGGTTGGTGATGTCTCGCGCGGTCTAAATCATTGTTAAAATATAATATATTCGTGAAGGTCAAACAGGAGTTTTTTAACTTGGATTATTTTAGAAGTGTGGAGCTAGGAAACTATCTCACCCGCGAGTAATCTTTTCGACCACCTCTTTTTTTTATATGAATACCACACAAGAGTCCCAAACTGCTCCAAACCGTCTGGAGCCAGTGAGACTATGGCATTCCCAATTGGGGAATGTTGTGAGGCTGAAGGTATTGGGGAGGGGAAGGAGAAGGGGGAGAGGAAGGTGGAGAAAAGGGGAAATACCTGGCTGTTCAGATCTGGTCACCAAACACGGCTAAAGGCCATTTCAAGCAACGTTTCAATTCTGAATGGTGGTCTTTCACCAGGGAGATACTGAGAGTATATTCCACTCTGGAACGTGCGCAAATATACTATATAATTGTGAAACAACACAAATTAATTAAATAAAAATTACATGCGCACGCCGGGATTTGAACCCGCGACCTTCAAATTCGTAGTCGAGAGCCTTACCCCTCGACCATGGAGGCCGTCAATGCATCTCCGCCTCTTACATCTTTGATTGCATACTTTCATTGTCCTTACTTTCACACAACGTCACAGGAAAGCAATACTGCTGTAACCACCACTACACACGAAAATGCTTTGTATTCACCATTCCACGGGTTTATTTTATTCTGTGTCGATCTATCTGGGTCCTGTGACTCTACAATGAAAAATAAGACCTGTACGACGTTGGAGAAACTCTTAGTATTGTCAATATTACGTTTTTTTAATTGATATAATGTTATTTTACTTGGCGTTGGCTCTTACGGCAATATTCTGCCGTGGTAAGTAAAAAGACAGTATCTTCCTTGAGAATCTCAACAACGGCAGTATTGCTTTCCTGCGATGAATTTGAGTACCTCAGTATCAAAATTTACGTAACGACCATTCATATTTTGTTCTAAATTTGAATGCAATTATGTTCGCTATGACAACTTCTATGTGAAAAATATAACTTAAAAAAATATATATCTGTAACTCCACACAGGAGGCCTCGAGGAAAATAATTTCACTCGGGGGCGTTCTCGTGCGCTATTCGTACAAACACTAAAACATTATGATTATTTGCCTTTCCCGTTGTAATAGCTAAACATATATATGGTTTCTTGAAACTCGTGGTACAAGGGGGATCTGGTGAATTTACGTTACATTTGGAATCGATTTTGTTATAAATTTTTTTTGATGTGAGCTTTCGTTTTCGAGTAAATCGAGTCCGGAATTGGAATTTTTTAGATGAGATTTTTTTTAATCAGTCGCCACGGGGATTTTATCAGCCGTTTATTGTCTTTTGAAACACGTCGAAGTGTAGTCCCGGCTCCAATAGTTTATTAACCCTAAAGTTTACAAAAAAATGGAAAATATTTGATTTAAAAAATTGCCCAAATAGAAAAATATAATTTTTTTAGGTTCACTATGTGATATAGATTCCCAAGCTTCCCGCTTTTACTACAAGTTTTCGGACACCGTGTATAAGCACAAGGCATATTATTCCATCTGAAAGTAGAAAAAAACTACAATATTTTTCGGTTCTAGGTAATAAAATATGGTGTGTCTCCCACACACCATATTTTATTAGGAACCAACTTTGAATAAAATGTCCAAATCGAAAAATAATATATATTTGGATTTTCTATGTGATGTAAATTCCCCAGCTTTCCGCTTGTACCACTAGTTTCCGGATACCGTGTAAAAGCACAAGACATATTCCACCTAAAAGTAAAAAAAAAAAACTATCATTTTTTAGGTCCTAGGTATATATTGTATGGTGTGAGAATGTAGCAACTTTAACTGACCACCCAAAAATACGTACTTGTTCTATTTTCTCGGTATTCTATTAATAACTCATACAATACAAAAGGAAAATTGCAATGTCCCCCAAATGCAAGAGTACAGTGTTATCCAGATGACGGCTTTCAACAGCCGTCCTATCAAAATCTTTATTGCCCTATTGATCCGTCGGAATTGTTCGACGGTCGTTCAAGACTTCCTGCGATATCAAATATCCTCCAGGATAATGCGCCAATTCTACAGCTAACTAACTGCCCCTGATTCGATTGTCGGTTAGAATAAGGATAATTGATCCCCTACCGGTGTATCCGCACCTGATAAATGAAATACCAAGGAAAGGTCCTTCCGATAAATGGTTAGAAAACATATTGGCAGGAACCAAACCGGATGCAGGACGAAGAGAACTAAAGCGGAAGTTGTCAATGTAAGGAACATGAAAGGGAATGTTGGGGTTTATTTCTCTGACAAAGGGTGTGACTTTTGGAAAAAATCATTCACTGAATTTAGTCCGACAAAATGACAGAATTTGATTAGACTCAGAACGTTCAAAATATATTAATATAATCAAATTTGATTTCATGTGATACATAGAATTTAATACATATAGCATATAATACTCTATTCATAGTAACATCTCTTCAAACCAAGCTTAATAGTAATAATAATAATAATACTTGGATGACTTGTATAGCGCCGTTTTTGGTGATAAATCACCTCAAGGGCGCTGTACAAATATTACTTTCCAGGGTTTATCTTATTATGTACAAAAAGATACAGAAACATATTTACCTGGCAGGTCACTCCAGATTAAGGCGTTAAATTACAATTTTTTTGCTTGAGAAGATATGATTTTACACGCACAATATTAGAAAACACTGCACATTGCATGATATTGCAGTTACAGACTCCACATTATAAAACACTATACAAAACATCTTCATTATATAAATAAATAAACAAATACCAGCCTGAACCCAGTAAACACTGTACAAAAACTGATCGTTAAAAATAATCTTAAAAACTTAGAGATTACTAAACAAAATTACTATTTGAAAATTTAAAATACCAAATTTTAATGACATATTAAAAAAAATCAATACTTAAAGAAAAACAAAAATACCAATTCATCTCAGAAAAATGCACAAGATTGAAATTCGTTTTCTTACTACGTAAAATCAATACTTCATTTGCGCAACACCATTACACCCATCATTTTTAAAAATAACTATCTGAAAACATTGGAAAAATAAAAGATACTGGTAAATATCTATTAAAAACTTTTTAAGCTTTTAAGCCAATTTATAAATATTCTCCAGTCCTAAAAGTCATAAATATTTCAAATAAATACCAACTCTTCTTGAACCACCAATCATCTAATAAATATAATATCAATAGAAAAAGAGGATAAAATAGCATCTTAAAAAATCATATCTTGTCTAAGCTAAATTTTTTTAATAAAACTGTGTTCATCTGAAGCGACCTGCCAGGTAAGTGTGTTTTTCTCTATCTGTTTTTACATAATTAGGTAGAGAATAGGAAGTAATATTTGTATAGCGGCCATGAGGTGATTTTTTACAAAAATGGCGCTATACAAATCATCAAATAATAATTATTATTATGGTAACGTACTATCAAATACAATTAAAAAAAAATTATGAGGCGTTGTATGAATGTGAATGAAGCAAGAAGTATATGCCAAGATCGAGTTGTTTGGCGGTACGTCCTCTCTGCCTACCCCTGCGGGGAAACGGCGTGATGGTTAGTTAGTTAGTGTTCAATTAAAATTATCAAAAAATATATAAAAAAATGTATGCACTTGATTTTGTTCTTTTCTTAATTTGTTGGCTTAATTATTTGTTTGCTAGTTGGGAACGTGTGTTGTGCGTTGTGTGGACTGTCTGGACGAAGCTATTGAACTCAAATCTGTAAGGTAGTCTGGGTCTAGGCTTAGAGTAACACATCTTTTCAGACAATCGTATCCATAAATTCACCTGTAAATTGCTTAGCTAGGCTGGCCGGTTAGTACTTACCTAAAGTCATTAAATTAAATAAAAATATAATTAAAAATTCACGCATCGGTGCGCAAATGCGTCCACAGCCCGCAACACTGTAAACAACCAAAGTGTAAAATAAAAATAAATAAATAAAAACGTTAATATTTATTAAAAGCTTCTTACGCTGTGTAAGGTAATTTTATAGATATTTTCGAGTCCTAAAATTCATTTTATGAATACTTTCCACTCCTAAAATTAATACCAATAATTCAATAAATACCAACTCTTCTTGTGCCACCGATCATCTAATAAATGTAACATCAATAGAAAAGGAGAAACAAATAACCATGTAAAACTATCATCTCTATAATTAAATTTTTCTAAAACTGTGTTCATCTGAAGCGACCTGCCAGGTTAGTATGTTTTTCTGTATCTGTCTGTACATAATTAGTTAAGAAATATTTGTACAGCGCCCTTGAGGTGATTTTTCACAAAAACGGCGCTATACAAGTCATCCAACTATTATTATTATTATTATATATGGTATATTATTACTCTAAGGGTCTAGGACATTAAAAGCACAAATAATTACATTTAATAAAAAAAATACTCAAAATTCTCGCCCGCCGTAGAAATTTTTAATTGATGTCTGAGCCGGTCCATATCCGGTATATAATAATACTACTTATAATAATACTTACTATAATAATAATAATAATATCTTTATTGTAATTAAATTTAACTATAACTAAAAGACATGTATAATATAGTAATGTAAGTGTACAGTGGTTTATAAAGTAAAATAGAAAATAATATAATAACAGTTATAGTTGAAGTTTCACATAACCCGCCTCACTAGGCTAGCCTGTGTTGAGGCAGTAATTATGCAAATTATTTTATAATTTTAAAATACCTATGAATACACACTTATATTGAGAAATGCTTCGTAAATAATAATATCAAAACGGCGGAGCCAATAAATGTTATGCTTTTGTCGTGTATATAGAAATAAAGGCGAGGCACCGCTGCGCGTAGATGCGATTTGGTAGTAGTATGGATGAACATTGTTGGCGAAATGTTTGTTCTCGCGATTTGATACTAATTATGGTTCATGCCCCATCTCCATTATTTCTATTATCTCTGGTCACAATTACAAGACCTGCCCCGGGGGGTGAAGATTTGTCGCCACGCCACTCAATTTGAATAAACGCATTAAATGAATATGTTTTTTTTTTAAATAAAACACCTTCCGTGGTCCTTTATTTAATGAAATTATCCTGATTCATGATAATACCTCGATTATGTAAAATCACGGAATATTATAAATAGCCTGCTTTTCATATTCCTGCACCCCGCGGGGCATTCACGCCAACAAGACATAACACCCCCCCGCGGGTCTCTTGAATGAACAAATGAACTTAATGGACATTACACAAAATGATCCAAAAGACAAACAAATAAAATTGTCACCTCAATTTTCTTAACGGCCACTGTATTATCCCGTGGCTTAACCCTTTGACAAAATAATTCTCTACCTTTTTTAAATTTATGCATCGTTCATGATTTTTTTTTCTTAACTGTTTGCCTCTTGTGTGGAGTTTACTGTTTTAACTAGGAAGGTAGGTCCTGTATATAATTTTTATTATTTTTTTTTTACTTTAAGAAAAAGACAAAAAAGTCCCGATAAACTAATTTTTAGTAGTTTGACTAACGTGTGCTTGGTATTCAAAACTTTATAATAAATGTACAGTTAACATACTTACATATGTATATGAATATATACGAGGTGTGTTAAAAAAAAGGTGAATTTTGATTTTCGCGGGCTGTGTACATTCGACTATCGATTTTTTTTTTGTTATGATGGTACACATATGTTTATCATATGTTAGCATTATCAGCCATTTTGGATCAGTGGTTTATTTTTGACAACTGGAAAGGTTAGTCACGTTTTTGGGTGTTCTTCGATTTTTTATTTATGTTCGTTTTCTGAGGCATCATCAGTCCGATTGATGTGAAATTTTAGAATCGCTTTATTTTCTATGTCCTCATCAGCATTTCTTCAAAAAAAAAATTATTCTTTTTAGAAAAAAATTGTTAATTATTGTTAATCCTATGGAGGAATTTCCTAGTTTTGGTCGGAACTTGATAGCCGTTTTCTGGGGCATCATCAGTCCGATTAAAGTGAAATTTTAGATTTGCTTTGTTTTCTATGTCCTTATTAGCATTTCTTCAAAAAATCCAAAAATCGAAACCTTTCCAGTTGTCAAAAACAAACCACTGATCCAAAATGGTTGATAATGCTAACATATGATAAACATATGTGTACCAACATAACGAAAAAAAATCGATAATCGAATGTACACAGCCCGCGAAAATTCAAAATTCACCTTTTCTTTTGAACACACCTCGTATAGTCGCAGGAAAATAATACTACTGTAACCACCACTACCAAAAAATGCTGTGCATAGACCATTCCACAGGGGTTTTTTTTCTTCGTCGATCTATCTAGGTTCCGTGACTATACAATGAAAAATAAGACCTGTACGACGTTTGGAAAAAAAAATCATTTTGTCAATATTACGTTTTTTAATTGATATATAAGCCTCAAAATCATGCGTTTTTTACATGGCTATGGCGGTTACACCAACATTGCTTACCAGCGACTTTATGTATATCTATATAAAATGAAAACATAGATAATTTTAATAATAATCTTACTCAAAAATATTTCTACTTACATATGTAAAAAGAAAAATAATTCATAAATAATAACAAAAAATCGTAGATAAAATATAATTTCCTAATTATCTAATGAAACTGTTTTTTCTAATTATTTAAATATTTAAAAATAGATTGAGCACACTTACTGTATTTGCTTGTTACGTGGATATTTTTTTGAATAATTTATGTAAGGTTAGGTTAGGAATTAAATTTTATGATAGATTTTTCAATTAAAACGTCGACCATGAATAGGTGCAAAGGTTGTAGACCTATCAAGAAAGCTTAGCGCGTAAATTTAATGTGAATGCTGCGACCGCCTTGCATACCTCCAAGGATACTACATAACGTACTACGGGTAGGTATATAAATGTGAAGGTATATTCACAATACTTAACCGCATCTACCAATACTGTGTGTGTATGTAGTGATACTGCCTTGCACGAAACGAACAAGTCGGTGCAAGTCCGCGCTGGAACCTTTTCAAATACCGCAGACAGAAGACCGCCTCAATGGGGAAATCATATATCTCCCGCACTGCCTCCGATATGTATTTATAGCTTGGTCCTTTTTAATTTATGTTTATTTGTTAGAGGTGAATAACAATAGCCGACATTTTTATTTATTTAAAATCTATGCAAGTTCATTACCTCATTAGCATTTTAAATCATCGTTTAAAAATTCGAACGGTCAAATATTCTCGCATTACAAATAACCTGACAATGATTGATTTCCTCGTACTTCCACCAAAGCGGAAAATGTTGCTTATGCAATGATGAAGGACTGTTGATTGGCTGAGTTGCCATCTCGTCTGGGTTCATTCTTCGGCTGGCTAAGTCCTCTATCACGATGTAATATTATCAGGTTATTCGTATCCTAGGAATGTTTATCATTCATAAAAATATATAAAATAATAATAATAATTTCAAAAAATTTACAATAATATATGTTTTTTTTAAATTTAATAAATATTAAATTAAAATATTAAATTTCTTCAATAAATGTATAATTATTTTGTGGAGTCATTATTAATAAAATTAATACGAAATACTTTTTCTATCCCACTGTATTACCACATATATTAAAATATATAAATATCAACATTTGTCGGAAGTGTACAGTGGTGTATACAAAGCATTTCGTATTATTTTTATTTTTAAAATAATAAAAATCACCCAGTGTAGATTTAAAACCGCCAAGCTGGAAACTCGACGTTTTGGCGGACTATGGTCCCGCGCCATTCCCCTCTATCTTCCTCTGGATATATTCATATCGATTTACATGTTGTAATTTCTTATTCATATAATTCAAAATATAGAAACTTGTCTTATACCTTGCGCAGCGTCAAAGAGCATGCTAAATTCCCCAATCAATTCAAGGTTAGGGATCAAGCCTGAAACCAGAAATCCGTTTGTAAAATGGTGCAAGAATAAGTCGGAACGTCAACAGTTCACGTTGTGTCGTGATCCGGTATTGCGTTATCAACGGATTACGTTACGACAGCTTTTTTAAAGCATGTGTACTGACGTGCCTTGATTGATTTGGACATATCTACTTTATACATATTATTTGGGCTGGTACCTACGCATCTAATATATCTACCCACACATCATTTTTAAATAATATTTTTCATCATACTCGATATGATCGATATAGGATGAATAAAAATTAATTAACAGTCTCTATTTCTAAATGGCATTCTACTTAAATAATAGGATAAGGAACATTTAAAAATTAATCCTTCTCCGGCCTGTCGAAGTCAGTTTTCTGGTGTTCTTGGTACAAGTCCGAACCATCTTATTTTTTGCGAGTATGCGAACATTTCCATGAAGATTCGGTTCAGGGGTACGATGCTAAACACATCTCGGATCGCTCGACCCCGTGCATTCCTACTTCGGCATCTTGGATTCTGGAATGTTCTCTCTCATCCACTATCCAGATTTGGCGATAGTATTTATTGGTGACCCAATTGATCCCTCGACAGTTGCCCCCCCGACAGTTGGCCCCCCTACCATTAATCCCCCCGATAGTTGATCCCCCCAACAGTTGATCCTCTGACAGTTCATTCCCTAAGTGATTATTTTTGCTGTATGTCCTCATTTGTAAAGTAAGTATGTAGAGAGAATATGCTATATAATAACAAAGCATTATGTAGCGGATCTCCACTTAAGATGCCTGCAGATATAAGTATATCGACTTTTGTTATACGTCCGCATATCCTCTCTGCATTCTTACTTTACAAAATGAGGACGTACAGAAGAAATAATCCTTTATGGCATCAACTGTCGAAGGGATCAACTGCTGTCGAGGGGGGCAACTGCTGTCGAGGGGGGCAACTGTCGGGGGATTGTCATGGAACCTATTTATTTTAGTAATTCCATGCTTACATTTTTTTTATATTCTTAAATAATTACAACTCTCTGTTAAAAATATTAATTACCTCACCACAATTCTTACGCTATTACCCAGATTACGAAGTCTATATTATAAGGCCTTAAGGGAATGAGTATAATGACGCAATGTACTTGACATAGTCATGCGATTTAATACGTGTTACTTAAATAGGTATAACAAACCAGGGCAATCGATGAATGAGAATGACTACGTCAGCAATAATTCACGTATTACGCTACCATTACGCAACAAAGACCATCGAGAAACGTCTAGAGAAATACATATTTTTGCTATGACGCAAATTTTCTGTTTTTAATAATAATATTATTTATTTGAAACACACATTATTTAACAACAAAATGTAAGAAAGCTTTGCCCAACTAGGAACAAATCCCGTTTTAGGACAGTCAAATTGAAAAGTTTATTTAAAATTAAGTGCCATTGTATAAAAATAGAAGGAAAAAAGCTTGTATTCACGTAGTATAGTAATATAATATATCTAGAAAAAAGTATAATAATTAAGTATAAAGAGATGTGAAGAATAGTATAGAAAAAGCAATTGTGTAAACCAAATAATTTGAGAATATTATATTAATTAATATAGAATAATAGTTACGTTCAAAGAGATAAAAAGAATAGAGTAATCGTTTACGTACCATATACTAGATAATTTGAGTATAGTATAATAGTTAAGTAGAAGAGAATGAGAAAAACAAATATTATAGAGTAAACAATTATGAATGTAATTTCTTTAAACGATTGGTTTTCACTTTGTGGCATCATTAGAAAAAAATGAATAAATAAATAAATAAAAAAAATAGTTACTTTAAAGTGGTGAATACTAAGAATATTATTTAATTAATTTATTAATGATGTATGTGTTTGATAGGTACTATGTTGGTTGGTTGGTGCTATAAGGAAAAAATGCTTTTAAAATTAAATACTAAAAAAAAAACAATATTATTGAGCAATATTGATAAGATTGAGTTACGTATCACTCAGCTTTATAAGCCGACGACGAAACTCAGAGGATGCAACAAATATTATCTTTTCGTTTCACATTACCATTTTAAACATTAACTTTTCGTTAAAAGACTAAACAACATCTTTAATATATAGTATACATATTTTAAATTAACCAAATTTCAAGTGTTTTTATTTATTTGCTATATACAGGTAAGATAACATCCGTTTTCCCTATCATACGTTCATAGCATATCGGAGCATCGTTATTTGTAAGGATAAATCTTTTCTATTACTTATTATGACTTATATGACTTATAACCTATAACTAAACCATCTAGAACTTATAATTTCTTGAAACGATTGGTATTCACTTTGTGGCGTCATTATTAATTAATTAATTAAAAAATACTACATGATATCTACACGTTTCGAACGCGATGCTTACGTCGTCAGGAATATATATTCATAGTATTCATATATTCCTGACGATGAAAGCATCGCTTTCGAAACATGTAGATATCAATATAAATTTATAAAGTGGTAAATACTAAGTATATTTTTAAATTAATTTATCATCTAGAATTTGCCTGGATAAATTAAAGTGAAGAATTATATAAATATACTGACCTACATATATAAAGAAAGCTGCATTATATTTGGATGAAATGCTCTCATGTTACCTCCTTCTAGTGTCAAATATTGAATGTGTTTTGTCTTTTGGTTTTTCGTGTCCTCTCCAGTGAGAACAGCTCATCCATTAGCATAAAGATGTCGTGAGGTGGCCTTTGGTAATTTATTCAAACATTTATCTCTTTTCTCTGTCTATATTACGAGAATACATATTATTGTTTGAATCGTAACATTAAAATTTACACAAAGGAATGTTATTTAAGAATTTAATGTAAATTGGTGACAGTGAATTGGGACAGGTGAATTAAAGGCGACCAATTAATGTGGAATTTCATTTAAAGTAGAGCTGGATACAGTAGTCGTCAATAAACAGTTGTACAAGTATGCTAGGCTAGGAGACAGGAGTACACGTTAGATTTCAGAAACTAACTCCGATGAATTGCAGTCAGGCATAGAACTGGCAGAGGACGGACGAAAGTAGATATGAAATCCTTGGGACGCGTTTGTGTAAAAACCATTAATGACTCAAATACGAATGAAGTAAATAATGTAAGGCCGATATAAGCGTAATGAACTAGATAACAGCTAGGTAGTTGATTTTTGCACGAAGAGTGAGATGATGAATAAAAAAGTCGGGGACGTTGCAGGAATATATTGCACGTTTAATTTTTGGCTTGTTTTGAAAATACGTTTTCTCATTTTCTATTCATATTTAGAAATTAAATATGACGACCTCTAATTATACTCGTATGAGATTACTTTTAGTTTTGCAAGCGGGAATTTAAATGTGGCTGCTGGTTATTGAAACTAGAAACCGGTGCAATGCTCAATTACAGCCGAAGAAGATAGTCAAGCAGTGCATTATTTACAGCCATCCAACACTCCCCTTCTCCAACAGAGGCCAACACGAACGTAGTTAGTTCCAGATCACCGATGACGCTAATAAACCATCATGCCGAAGCACTGAAGATGATTAATGATGTAACAGATGCTGGGTCAAGTTGCGGCTCCTTCATCATCTGCACAATACACGCTTCCATTCGACCATTCCCTCGGGAAACTGGCGTAAGAGTTGAAGGGGAAATAAGTAAAGCGAACTCTAATTACGCGGTAACACTTTCAAATTTGTTAATTGGTAATGAAGAGCACTAGAGAAATAATAAAATTCCAAAAAATGGTTCAATCAAATTAAAAACTTATCATCACTAAAACTATCGTTAGACACAATGCTAAATTACTATATGTAAAACCAAACGCCGGATATTTCATAAACGAAATAGTGAATAGATACTTTCAGTATCGCCCTGGTGAAAGACCACCATTCAGAATTGAAAAGTTGCTTGAAATGGCTTTTAGCCGTGTTTGGTGACCAGATCTGAATAGCCAGGTATTTACCCTTTTCCCCACCATCCTCTCCCCCTTCTCCTTCCCCTCCCCAATACCTTCAGCCTCACAACATTCCCCAATTGGGAATGCCATAGGAGCAGGGAGCAGTTTGGGACTCTTGTGCGGTATTCATATAAAAATAAAAAAAGTGAATACCATTCTACTAACATTAATTTATCTCTTGTCCTCCTCTACCATTTCCATTTCTACCTGCAATGCATTACAGTTTGTCTATCAGAACTCCATCCAAAACTGCTATCCTCGCTTCCTGTGACAACTTTTATTTAGCCACATTTGGTTCAGTTCTTCATTATGTAAATGCAGGTAATTCACCTGCATTTACACACTAATAAGTATCTATCACGTTAACTATAATATTTTAAGAAACTACCTGCCCTAATTTCATAACAGTATAATAGGTACATTAATACAATGGTTAGGTACAACTGTTTTTAATGGAATATTAAAATTCGTAAGTCAAAAGTGTGGCAACAATTAGGCAACTCAACGAGTGATTAGCTGTATCAACTTGTTCTCCCTAATTAAGAAGCACGCAGTTTCTAAAAAAATAACGAACCTCTTCTCATTGTTGATCTTCAATTATATCATTCATCTCATTTACCACAATTACACTGAGGATTGCGAAGCATTTCCGCCGCCGACCGTAGCGACAAAACATGATCCGCCTCGGCAATGCTCAGTTCCCAAAGCGGAGGTCAATCAGTTCCCTGCTCTGAGTTCTGTTCTTGCCGGATGAATTTGTTTGCGAAACGTATATGATGTCACCAACCGACATTCTCAAACGGCTTTATCATTCCATCTGCGCAAAAAATGGCAGCGGCTACACAATAATTAAAACAAGATTATCTGGCTGGTTTTGTTTTAGAATAGGTTCGTTGGCCCAATTATTGTTACAATGGTGATCAACACGCATTTGCCGGTGTTTTGTAACGTGTGTTAATCGGGTGTTCTGTTTTAGTGCTATCATTTCGTATTGTTGTGTTACGGAATGTGCTTGTTAGTTGTTAGATTGTGTTAGATACCTTATTACAGTACTCTCTCAGTGTGTCATTTTAAGATGAAATCTTTTGCAAGCCTTCTTATCTGTGGATGATCTATATTTTATAATGCCGAGTAGCCAAGGTATCCGTAGGAACTATTCGAAATATACGTTTTAACTGTTTTCTTTGTAAAGCGCCCTTGACTTGACATTTATGAAAAACGGCAAATCAAAGGATTTTGGATTTGCAGTCTGATATTTTTGTTTTAAAATTTTTTACATCAGCCAATTTACTATCAAATTATTTCCGATGTCCCACTGTACTCAAATTCGTGGCGGTGTCATTAATTTACCATATGCATAAATATTTGTAGTTATTTGTGTCACCTTCGTTAGTTAAATTATATTCTACCATAACTGTAGCCAAATAAACTTGTACCAGAATCGAAAACCCGTGCTTTCTACCTTCACAGTTACAGGATATTGATGAAATAATGCAAAATGTCTGCCTTGGAAACATTTGAGCGATATTTGAGACCTCCTGAGGTTTGTGAAGGACACGTTAGTTTCCTCTTGAAATTCAGTAGTATACAATCTCAACAGCTCACGATGTGAGAAGGTTTTTGTAGGCTTAACAGAACAGACGATAAAAAAGAGTATCAGAACAGAATGCACGGGCATGCCATGTCGGTCATCCGGACATATCTGCCAAAGTATTTCCTATACTGCCTGAAGTTCTGGGAAAGACCAAAACCAGTCGAGCCTTACATAATGAATGAAATTTAAAAGCATCCGAAATACACTTCACACCTTTTGCCACTTGGCTTTAAAGGGCATTTCAAAGAAGCGACCGGTGTGGCACACATTCGGGAGAACAACTGGTGTCGCTTTCCACAAGTCTGGAGAGATTCCCCACTGACGTGTTCCTCAACCTTTAGCTTAAGTTTGGTTCGTATCTGAGCCAACATCACTTTTACGCAATTTAATGGCAATCAATGCATGATTCGATAGGCTTCATAATAACGTACTCAACGACTACATATTAAATCAGTCTTTAAATGTTCCTCCGCCCCTTGTCGCTCATAAAGCCGCACCACGAGAAACCCTTGTATGTGGTCGTGCAAAATGTCCACTGCTACTGACACGGTATTATAACCGAACCTTTCAGGTCTTTCTTCCTAAAGTTGATCCACAAACATCCCATTTACACTGCTTGCAAAATATTCAAAATTACCTGTCTTTTACTACCCCTTTTCCCCACCTTCCTCTCCCCTTTCCCTTCCCTTCCCCAATACCTTCAGCCTCACAGCATTCCCCAATTGGGAATGCCATAGTCTCACTGGCTCCAGACGGTTGGGAGCAGTTTGGGACTCTTGTGTGGTATTCATATATAAAAAAAGACGTGTCTATCGTGGGAAATGCCTTGTTGCTGTGGCTAATTTGGGCCGGTTCCACGACATCTCGCCCCCTGTGTTCAGTAAGTACCGATTGCGCCCCGTAAGATAGATACAGCCTCATTTTAAATTAATTTTCTTTCACCCTTCCATCAATCTCTATCTCTTCCTCCACTCATTACTAATCCCTAGTCACGCCCCCACCCCCTGTCGTAACAGTACAGAAACAAGAGATACAAAGAGAGACACAAGTGATACATAATATAATTAGCCCAATCATTGTTACATATTTTAAAGTAATAGCAGGACATTTTTTTCTGAAACTGAACAGGATATCGATAAAAATGTCTACATTAGGACATTCTATCTTAATATATAGACGTTATAACTTAAATACCACTTTCTAAAAAGTAATAGCAGGACATTTTTTTCGGAAACTGAACAGATTATCGATAAACATGTTTACATAAGCACACTCTATCTTATTATATTTCTGACACATTTGAGACAGGGGACTAAAGTAGGCAATATTATTTCTGAGTGTACGAGTATTCAGGTGGAATGTGCTATGGCCACTAAACAATAGGAATTAGGTACATTTATTTCAATATTCTTAAGACATTATTATTTTGTATAAGTCGATCAATTGGCTTCTAATTTGAAGTGAATTAATGTTGAAGTATTCAAGACGTACGTCGTATGATCTAAGATGGTCATGTAAACCATATTTAAACGATAACATTCTTAGCTTTTTTTTACATTGCACCACATCACTCCTATAGATGTCTCTTTAGACGGGGCGCATAACTGGTTTAGATGCATTCAAGTGCATTCTCGTATCCATTTGCAGTGGCATAATTTTATTCATAACCTGATTTGCATGGCAAAGGAGTCGTGGAATTAGTCATTGGAATATTATGCTGTTTAACTAGTTTGATCGCTGTCTTTGCTATTCATAGGTTTCTTATTTTGGAAAACTAATTTATTGGATGCCATGTTTTACGATTCATAATGTAATATGCTCTGAAACGAAAAGACACGATTTTGCATGTGTAGAATACGTATTAACTCGCGCTCCCTTCTAATGCTGTACTGATAAAAATGTTAACAAATATTTACCGAAGTATTACAATGGTGTCCACATACTTTATTCACTGCCCTAGAGCATAAAATTTATATTTTACTACTTTCATTATGAATAGGTTTTTTTTTAAAGTTAATTTAACAATATTTAAATAACTTTGTACAGCGCCCAGAATGGGTCTTTAATTTCTGGAAAGTCAGATGTTTTGAAATTCACAACACTCACATGTTCGAAAGAAACATATTTTCCTTTCACATTTTAGTAGGTTTAGAAGTTCTTGTGTATTTGAGTACTTACCTACTATAAAATGAAACAACCATCGCACTCTTAGTACCTACCCACCAGTGGCGGTTCGTTACCTATCTCAGTTGGAGTTCAATCGAATATTATAATGAAAGGAAAAAAATTCTCCTCGGTTGGATAAAGAAGTACTAATTTTTCTCCACAATGTAGCTGAAACCAGAAAATATTGCCTCTAATAAGTGTAATGCATGTTTTTTCCAGGTCGAAAATTCTCCTTGAT
The DNA here is from genome assembly GCA_022606495.2 of Halesus radiatus. NCBI lineage: Eukaryota > Metazoa > Arthropoda > Insecta > Trichoptera > Limnephilidae > Halesus > Halesus radiatus. The sequence goes on from JAHDVE020006824.1 coordinate 34,192, forward strand.
GTATGAGAAAATCCTGTGTAGGTATTTTCCGTATATGTTTATCAGTGACGTGAATTGATCTATGACTAAAGGTAGGCTGTGTGTACTTTTTCAAGTTCGGGACGTTCGTGTATGAATTGTGCGTTGAATTTTAAAAAAAGCCATTTTTTATCTAAGTGTAAAATTGACATGTATAAATAATTTATCAATGTAGAATGATCGTCACATTAAAAAATCACAAATGTATGGCAAAAAATATATTACGATAAAAAAATTAAGAGTAGGGACAGCTTTTCAGCCTTTATGAACTGCACCCCACTGATGCATGTATATTCTTCCCTAGTTCTAAAGGAGTTTTATCACATCACAATAACAGCATTTTATCACAACATAACAACGAGATAAAATTCGGTGATCGCTAAAGAATATGATGTCGACAGTTAAAAAAAATATTATCCGAAAGTCACGATTTACGTAAGAAATTGCGCGTTTTTTTTATATAGCAAATTCTAGATATACAGTTATTAACTTCTTTGAATAACAACTTAAAACACGATAATAACAGAAAAAAACTGTTGAATCTTAGAAATGCCATTACGTACAAATTTGGGATTCCATAGTCGCTGCGCACCTGGGCTTCTTGTAGATTCCCATGGTTCGCACGTCTCCCGCTGTACCGCTGTAGTGTGTTTTGTTCGAACTGTTTCTTAGGACAGCAAGTCCTATACGTGCGAGATTCATAACGCACGTATGGGATTCATTTTGAACTCGTTCTTGGACAGTATTGGAGGACGGGTTGATTTTTTATTACGGTATTTGAATGGTACGCTGTTTAAAGTGTGGTAAAATTATAAAACAATTTTGTTTTCCTTTCTTATCTTTTTTTATGGGAGGTCACTGCACATACGCTCTTTAGAGAAAACCGCCACTACTGCCAGAATACATATTTTAAAAATACCATTATTTCTATACTTTCCCGAGATTTTAGTTTCTCGTTCTATCCGCTAATCAACCAATGATGTCATACTCAATGTAACCGATTCTTAAAAATCGTTAATCAAATATACATTAATATTAATCGCCGCGAATAAATAGCAATTTGAAATCCACCTGTACATAATCACAGGCCACTTGTCAATGCTACCAAAAACATTTGAATAAATAATTATTCACTGAATTGTTAATAACTTTTTAAATCGACAAGGTCGTTCCGGCTCCCAGTTCAAATATCTCCCATCCAATAATAATCAACAATGAAATGACCGTTGGTCGTTTTATTTTGAATGTTTATAAAAAAAATAGCAAAACCTGTTTGCCGATTTAGTGAGTCACACGATGCAGGAGACTAATTTCACTTCGCTGGGTGCGCCCGAAGCTAAAAGCTGCCAAGATGAAGCCGAGTGGTATAGATAGGACATGCGTCACAACAAAACTAAAAAATGCTTTGCACAGACTGGTACGAGGCGATGTTCTTTATGAGAATGATAGAATAATTAGGAATATATATTTCCAATGCAATGTGCATCAGGGTGGGCCTTTACTTCTTTGTGTGGGAACGAAATTGATTTTCTAATCATCAACAAAAACACTATGTTTAACCAAAAATACCTTTGCACATCCTTGAGGAAATATATGTGTTGCAAAATTTTATAAGTCAACTCAATTTTATTATGCATAGTCATTATAATACGAGTACGAGTATATAAGTTTTTTTTTCTCTTTAAAACGAAATATAAAAATTCTCGGATTATGAATAACATATTGATACCACCTACCTGGCAATATTTGAAACTCTCCTACAACTATTGTTAAGTTCTGAAATGGTAATGTGGTTGGTTCTTACCTAAATTACTATTTATCCGGTCCTTACCTTTTCCAACAAAACACTACATTTTTAAAAATGAAACACAGTATTTGTTATGAATGCTCTCGTTTGCCAGAAGAAAAACTACTTTCGTGAGATCATGTTCATTCATATGGACATTATTCGGTATGTGTTTGGTTATCCTTGTTCCTTTAAACCTTTAATCTATCCCATATTACAATCAACCAAAATCATAATTATTTGTCATCGTTGCTTACAGTCCATATAATGCATTTACATTCGGAGACTCACAATTTCCATGTGGGTAGTTTCGGTCATAATATTTTTTCATTTTATATTTTCACATATAAAAAGACATAACATATTGTACCGTGTCAGTAATAATAATATAATAATTGGATCATTTGTATGGTGCTGTTTTTGTGAAAAATCATCTCAAGGGAGCTTCACAAATATTACTTGCTTATCTTATTATGTACAAACTTACAAAGAGATACAGAAACATGGCAGTTCACTTAACACATCATATTATAAAGTTTTGATTGGGGAGATAGGATTTTGCAGGCACATGAAACAATATTAAAAAACACTTTACATCGCACGATATTGCAGTTACTATTTTATTATTATTTGTCGTTGATATTATATATTTATTGGAAGGTTGGTGGCTAAAGAAAAATTGGTATTTATTTTCAATATTTATGTTTTTTTTTCAAACTGTGGACTGGACAACAGATTTAAAAAATGACCGATAAAAGCTAAAAAATTCTTTTCGTGGTTAAAGTGAAATTTTCAATGATAGTTATTTAAATTTTGAAATATTTGTAGTTATTTACGATGTCTGCGAAAGGTATCAAATTCTTCAGTGAATTACTTTAGGTTACTTCATGCCTGTCTCGCTAGGAAAACCTGTGTTTATAGCAGGCATATTTTACGACATAATATCATAACTATACAAATAAACAAAAAGTAAAACACAAAAGTTAGAAGGTAACTCCAAAATATGGTTATTTTTGACACGTTTAACTATTGAAAGCTCAACGATTTAAAACACTAGAAATCGAACAGAACGATCAATAAACATTTTGTAAGGCTGCGATTGTTTTATTAAATTTATTTGTTCTAAGTCTTTTTTTCTCAAAAGGTTTCGATGTTCTGTTCAAGAATTACAAATTATGCACGGATAAAAACTATCCCGTGAAAGGTTTATTTATTTTATTTGACAATAGCCAATATCTACAAAATCCCGAATTTATCGGTCTTCTTGAAATGAGAAGTTGGAAGACCGTTAATGGTTTTTTTACAACCGTCGGCAAATATTGAAATCCGCTTTGAATTTTTTTGTCTACATCCTTTTGTCTTTCGTATATCGTCGTATCCAATGAAGAGGAATGTTTGATTCCACAAGGTCATCAATCCTGCTTTGAAGATTTTTGTGGTTTACCTTTTAAACCTGTCATTAGACGGAAATATTAATCAATCCTTTTCAATCCCAAAACTATCGACCAACGACCCATTTTTTTGTGACACCGATGAACGAATATTGTAACCTGTCAGAAAAAGGCTTATATTTCATACCTTTTTTTTTTGTTCAGGACTTCATCAACGGATTTGTGACCCAAATACCCAAGGAGTCGAGAAGTTTAAAGATGGTTTTTCGTACACAATATGAAGAACGTGACTGGAATGGCAAGACAATTAAACTCCGAGCAATTATTACGCGTAATTTCATGTATCAGAAGCATTAAATATTTAGATCTTCAGGTCATGAATAAATTAAATATTTTAATTAATTGGAATAACTTATTAAAGTTTAAAAACCTCATTATAATATTTAATCATTGAAGAAGATAATATTAACACATTTCAAAATTAAACACGAAACCGAAAAAGACCGGCAAGACAGATCCTGGGTTCGATTCCCAGATGCGAGTTCATTTTCTTATATTTTTTTTTATATGAATTCCGCACAAGAGTCCCAACTGCTCCCAACCGTCTGGAGCCAGTGAGACTATGGCATCCCCAATTGGGGAATGTTGTGAGGCTGGAAGTATTGGGAAGGGTAAGGAGAAGGGGAAGAAGAAGAGGAAGGTGGGGAAATACCTGGCTATTCAGATCTGGTCACCAAACACGGCTAAAAGCCGTTTCAAGCAACTTTTCAATTCTGAATGATGAAGTGATCTTTCACCACAGCGATACAGAGTATCTTCCAACTCTGAAACGTGCGCAAATATACTATATATATTTTTAAATGAATTAATTGTGAAACAGCACAAATTAATTAAATAAAATTTACTTGCGCACGCCGGGATTTGAACCCGCGACCTTCGGATTCGTAGTCGAGAGCCTTACCTCTCGACCATCGAGGCCGTCATGTTTCATTTTGAAATTTGTTAATATTTTCTTCAACGATTATAAATTAACTTCACATTGCAGTCACCTTCCTTGCATTAATTCTAATTCGGGGGGCTAAACTAAATAATAAGATACAGATATTTCAGTAGATTATTTATATGCCAAGTGTTTGAAAAACCGTTGACGAATAGATTTATAAAACGCAGGACTGCCAGGTAGGACCTGTAAACAAATAGATTAAAAAATATGTAAGATGGTCGACCATTAAAATGCTTCTTATTCATACAGGAGAATCGAGAGACTAAGAATATTGTATTCGACAATATTCATCTAAGGCTGCTCTTTGACGGTCCGGTGAGGAATGAACATTTCACTCGCTACTGGAGACACTGCTCAGAAAAGTCCCACAATGGACTGCGTTGCAAACCGTTACCTTACTTTAGCAAACTTGACTTTTCTGTGCAGTGTCTGCAGTAACGAGTGAAATGTTCATTCCTCACCGGACCGTCAGAGAGCAGCCTTAGATGAATATTGTCGAATACAAAACCACGCACACTCGGGTATAATGGACTTGTAGGAGACAGCGAGAGATCAACAGAAATGATGATGAAATTAGATATTCGTAAGAATAATAAAAAATGGAATTGTAGCCCCATTTTTGTGTAATCTCACCTCAGATGTTCTACGCTTACGCTTTGTACTGTAAAAAAAAGGTAACTTGGGAATTTCCAATCCAGTACGTCCTTATATTGTTGTACAAATTTCTCATGCGGCTACATTCTTGATTCTAGCATTTTGAAGTTATTCTAAAAATGATCTATTTGTACGTATGTTTTTTATGCAAATTTATTCAAACCATTCAATGCACCGTTTGAATAATTCTGGAGTCCCAGTTGACCTCTTGTAACAGAACACACGTTGAACAGTCCAACACAATAACCTTTGCATTTGGTGGTCGCTCCCAGGCAACCGGTTTATTCTGCGTTATCGTCGTCATTTAAATACATATTACTTATATAAGTATTATTAGTTCCAACGTGAGGATGATTCACACAGCCAGCCGATGTGGACACTGGACGGGGTCAGGGTATGGACATGGATAACCGCGCTGCTTCCTTTAGTCTTGGACGACCAAACGCTCAGCTTTAGAAACAGCAACATTGGCTACATTTTCAGGCATGATTCGAATAATAATCGTGGTTCTGAATACGGAGGAGATGAAATAATAGAAACATGTATTATTCATGGGAGCTGCATATCTGTGCGAGAATCGGACACCTCGTTTGCCAAGGTAGATTTTGTCGTTATTTCGATATTGTATCATTTGTGAGATAAAAGTGATAATGATGTTGTATTATCTAGGGGTTCTGTGAGAAATCTCTTTATAAATTTGTTGGGTTCATTTATGTTTAGTATTCATGTCAGCTCAACATACAAGGATGTAATGAGTATAATAAAACCGCTTTTAACTTTATTCCACTTGTTTATTTTATCAGACCAGACTAGTTTCGAACAATCACATCCATCTTTAGATTTTTACATTTTTGCGAAGTTATGGTATTTATTATTTATAGATTTTTGTGGCGGGGGTGGATGACAAATGATTCCATATACATTTTGGTGATGGGTATATATATCTCATGATTTTTACATATTGTAGAGTTTAAGATCTAATAATTTATTTATTATATTATGTACTACCTTGAGAGCTTTTTACATATTTTACTATATAAATTATATTATAATAGTGATGCAAGAGCATACATCGACAGTATAGAACGAATTCAAAATTATTATTTTTTAAATATGTCACTTTCAAATACAACAATAACTGTCAGTGCATGCAACAGTATATGCAACAAAGGCGAGAAATAACAGATTTAATATTTCTACATTGTTTCATACTGCTTTCACACTAACAAAATACTAGTGATTTTTGTAATATTAATATTGACTGTACTAATCACCACTGATTAATTTAATATACTTTTTAGATCAACTGCCATGCAGCAAAAGAAATGAACCGTGCTATTCGTACTTACAACAATATTGGCCTAAACTCTAAAATCGACATTATACAAAAACAATTACATATTCACAGATACTTATGCACTACACCCGTCTCCAGCTATATTTATTTCATCTTATGTCTTTATTTATTTAAAAAAATAGAAAAAAAAACATATATATATATATATATATATATAAAGTGGGTTCCATCGTATTTTTACAAGGACGTCTTTTTTTTCATCTGCACTGTGATAAACTATATGCGAGAAATGAAAGGTGTAGGTCTGGGCGCGACAATGAATAATCAGAATGTGGCTTGTTATATTATGTTGATGATGTAGTACTTGTATTTAAGAGTACGGTAGATCTGTAATCCCTCATGGCAAAAGTATATAGAAAGTACGCTGACGATAAAAAATAAGATTCCAAACTCTTAGATGGATTGTGCTGTACCACCCTAACAGTAAGTACCAAACTAGTAGTATCTACGATTTATTGTACCTGTGGTGGATTTGAATTACCGTATCATTCTACCGGACACATATTATGACGTAATAAACTGATCAGATTAGGATTGTCCACTTCGGATCCATAAAGAATCGAAGTGATTAATTAATTCCTTTGGAAAGGTACAGCTACCAAACTGGAATCCATCAGCCATCCAGCACAGTATTTAGAGTGGCACCGGGACGGTGGCAGACTGGTGCCACGCTTCTTGGCGGATGTCACACGCCAGTCACTTTGACAATATGTCACCGTGAGTGATCGATCATGGCTTTATGTTAATAATTGATAAAATGCCGCGATAAACTACCAAGATAATCATATGTCAATAATGGAATGAAAAGGTCACCGAAGACAAACACCTAAACACTGAACACTATGATCATTCGTTGGGCGATATTATCTTTCAATTCAATAACAAGATTAGAATTTATAAAACTGGAACGGATCCATTGGGCAGGACATGTTCAACCAAGTACCGAGGATGGAAGGTAACCGAACTTAAGGTAATCCTGCGTGATCTAGTAGCGATCAGTTCAATGGTGTGAAGGTCATCTTATCAAAACATCTGAACATGAAACACCATGATCATTCGTTATTCGATTCCATCTTTGCGTACAATAACAAGATTCATAGAGCTGGGACGGCTCTCCTCGGCAGGACATGTCGTGCCAATATGGAAACTATTATTGTCAAACTGTAGGGTGAAGGATTCTTCAGATAACTAAACTTGTCTATCGTCAAGGTCTTAAAAAAACATAGAGAGATATGGCATGGAAGCGTGCTGACTGTCGACGAGCTACGACTATCAAAGCGGTGGAGCCAATAAAAGTTATGCGTTTGGTGTTTAAGTAGAAACAAAGACGGGGTCTGCTGTGGGTAAATGCGATTTTCAGTAGTATGGGTGAACGATGTTCGCAACACTTTTGTGGGCGTGGTTTAATACTAACATTGTTTTAAAAGGAGATATGTTAATATGGAAAAGAGAGGAGAGCGCTAATATATAAGCGAACGTTTTAAAAATATTTATTTAAACACAACACATTTAGAATAAAGCAAAAATTTCAAGACTGCTGACATAAGTAATATTTAAAGAAACGCTATGAATTTTTTCATATGTATAACATGTTAAATAACAGAATCACACCTGTTATTTATATTTTCCGGAGCATACTTTGCGATTTTTTTTCTATAATTAGGTACTTTTCAACTAGACATCTGAATAGAGATTATCTTTAAAAAAATGTTTTAAAAAGTGCAAAAAACTTCCAATTTTCCGGGAAAGTTTGTACATAGAAATTCTGATTTCGGATGCTAACACAACTCTGTCCTTGACTTTTGAGCTAAAAGTCGGGGTGTTAAATTATTCTTCATATCTCTAAAGTACGAAGTCAACCGTTTAGGAATTTCTAATTAAACAATGTTATCTCTCCAGATAACATTCTTCCTACCAAAAGTTCCCTGCAGAACATTTTAGCACGAGGTAAACATTTAACCCAAAACAATGCAAGATAAGTAGCCTATCTAAGGTTGACCGATAGCATCTCGTCTAACAATATCGCCGTTTCCTTACGGGGCCATTATAAAGCCAACCAAATGGAATTTTCAACAACTGTTTACTTTTTAATGATAATGAGTATTGACTGATTGACTATTCAACTAACTTTGTTAAATTTCATGTGACAATAAACACAACCTTAGGACTTCCACATAATCAGCTCATTTGAAATAATATCTATATCCCTGGACCCTGAATATAAATAAGACCCTAAATAAGTGCTCAGCAGACTTTGACCACTAGATTATTATGTATTTCATTGCTTTCGGGCTAGCTTTCCAAATTGCATTATTCCTTAATCGTTTCTCCTAGTTGCTTTCATTTATTGAAGCATTTGTGTGTATTTTAACCAAGTATTAACACGAAAGATAATGTCGTTGTTATATGGACATAAAGGCTCAACATCAAAATATTCCTGACAGATGAAATAACCATTGAGGCATATAAATACAGTTTACGTCCCTTGTGAAAAATATTGTTCTCGCGCATGGGGTAGTAAGAAAGAGGGGTGAGTGCGGCTGTCGATGTCGCCCGAAACCTCTCACCGCGAACGAACTCAACAAATGGAGTCGCCGCGGTCCGGAGCATTTGAGTTACCGACGTGCCTACTTCATTATTTGTTTTTCTGTTTTTGTTTTTTTTTTTTACATTTAAAATACCAATTTACACGAATGCTGATTATTTTTTCTATCTTTTCCAGAACGGCATGTCCAGTCATCTAGGCATTTTGCAGTTATTATTGGAGATCCATACATCAATACCCGGCGAGCGCTTGTAATCTGCTGAAACCCGTGTTATCTCTATGCCTCATTGGCCTCATTTTGATGCCCATATTTCGAACGCTCATGTTTACTCCATTTGTATATCTCATGGGGGTATCTAATTTAGAAGTTCTTCAACGAATGACCAAAAATTTAGAAATTGTGCTAGATACTAAAATAAAAAAAAAGTTCAAAATCTTTGTCACGACAAGAAACAATTATTATTATTTTTTTAATCATTGAAGATAATATTAACAACTCTTAAAATGAAACATGATACCGAAAAGATATCGGTAGCAATTGGGACTCGAACCCTGGCCCTCATGGTCCATCCGGAACCTTGCGCTCTAATCATGTTTCATTTTGAGAGTTGTTAATATTGTCTTCAATGATTAAAAATATATTACAATGAGGTTTAAAAGCGCCAATAAGTTTTTCTAAAAAAAGTTTGTGCAAGTGCTAGCACCTACTTAGTGTTTTGAGTGAAAGTGTTCATTCGCCATCGCAAAATACTTGTAAGTCGTAAATGCAAATTGGTTCATTTTAAAGGTATTATACTACGATCCATTAGCGAGAACGGCTGTAAAACCCATCGGTTCATCATTCGTTTACTTAAAACGAAATCACAAGCTGTGAACTGTGTCTGGGAAACCGACCGAACAATACCAACAGGAGATTGGATTGAAAGTGTTTAATTATTCAGATTATGGATAATTTATGTTTTACGCAATATTTAAAACGAAGCAGAAGTTTCTCTGTGAGTGTTGATGGACGGAGATCACTGTAATTATAACGTATTATCTGGGCCGCCGCGAGGAATACAGCTAGCCATCAAAATTTGACCAAACGCCAAAGATTTGATGACAATACCAAATATGGCGGGAGGGAAGCAATGGTGTAACATTTCGTTTGTTTTACCATAATCAATATTCGTGTAAATTAGCTTTTTTAATGTTAAAAAAACTCAAGAAACACTTGAAGTTGGCACGCCGGTAAGTGGCGTGAGGCAAATGCTCCGGCATGCAGCGGTCAGCCATGCTGCAACTCCGTTCGTTGAGTTCGTTCGCAGTCGGAATGATTCGAGTGACATCGACAGCCACTTCACCCCCCTTCGTACTTCCCACGCAGGAACAATATTTTAGAAGGAACTTGCAAGAAACATAGACTATATTTATATTCCTTAATGTTCGTAATACAATCGTACACAAAAAAATCTAGTTACTATTTTTGTCTAAAAAATAAAAATAAAAACTTGAATTTTTGCACCTACCCTTACATGGATAAAAATTTTCCCGAAACAACTGAAAACGAACGAATAAGTCATAAATATCGCCGAATCAAGTGGCTTTTGATGCAGAGAAGCAAAATATAGAATCTGCTTCTAGTTTCAGCCGCCCGTGTGCACCGTTTGAATTACACATAAGAATACAGCGCCCCTGTTTATTATCTTCCAATCAATCAGCACCTTGTATAATCAAAGTAATCAGGTCAAAAACTCAATCTTATTTAAAATATTTCCAGCATTAATTAATAGAATATTTCTCACCATCAAAATTGATGGGAACAGGCGATCCTTCTTCCTTATCTAGTGATCACCGATCAACTTTGAACTCTATTCTCATAATTTATCGTGGTGTTGGTGGATCGTTGGCGATGTCCAACTTTTTAGATTAACTATCGTTTTCCACGTAATTAATTCCCATCAATCACCGACTCCTAATTCTATTCTACGTGCTTTTCAGGAAATTAATTCATTACTCGCTTGGGTAGTTTTGGAAAGTTGTACAGATATGATTTTGGAAAGTTTTATCGAATTCTTCATCAGCAAGGTTATTCACATTCTTAATTGGTTTAACGCTAAATATACAACAAAACTTTTAATTATTTTCTCGAAATGCTTTAATCTACGGCCTACACCTTTTTTACCTGGAACCAGTACAACTATAGCCATCCCGTTTGGAGGATATCATGATGACAAAGGAAGTGTGAGAGAGGAAGGAGAAGTGGAAGATGAGGGACGTGAAGTACCTGAATCTACAGATCTGAGGCCTGATTCCGGATCTTTTTAATGATAAAGCATTGTCCTTATCCTCGGGCATGTGATCGTGCTTTCGGAGTGTCAGGACCTAAATAATAATAATAATAATAATCGGATGATTTTTATAGCGCCGCTTTTGTGAGAAATCACCTCAGGGGCGCTGTACAAATATTACTTCCTATTCTTATATTACGTCTATTCTATGAATAAAGCCTGGAATGAACTGCCGCATGACTTAAGAATTATCAAAGACTCAACAGAATTCAGAACTAAACTTAAAACACATCTTTTCAGACAATCGTATCCATAAATTCACCTGTAAATTGCTTAGCTAGGCTGGCCGGTTAGTACTTACCTAAAGTCATTAAATAAAATAAAAATATAAAAATTCACGCATCGGTGCGCAAATGCGTCCACAGCCCGCAACACTGTAAACAACCAAAGTGTAAAATAAAAAATAAATAAATAAAAACGTTAATATTTATTAAAAGCTTCTTACGCCGAGGAAGGTAATTTTATAGATATTTTTCGAGTCCTAAAATTCATTTTATGAATACTTTCCAGTCCTAAAAATTAATACCAATAATTCAATAAATGCCACCTCTTCTTGTGCCACCGATCATCTAATAAATGTAACATCAATAGAAAGGGAGAAACAAATAACCATGTAAAACTATCATCTCTATAATTAAATTTTTTCTAAAACTGTGTTCATCTGAAGAGACCGGCCAGGTAAGTATGTTTTTCTGTATCTGTCTGTACATAATTAGTTAAGAAATATTTGTACAGCGCCCTTGAGGTGATTTTTCACAAAAACGGCGCTATACAAGTCATCCAACTATTATTATTATTAAAGACTCTTTGCTTAACAAAACTTTTAACAAAAGAAAAACTCAATTTTATCATAAGTATTGACATTAAACGTTATTAGTGGGTCATTTGTTGCATAATAATGCCATTAAATGATCCGAATTAAGTACCTATGCCAAAATTCCGAAATGTCAGACAAAAATGATATAAATTAAAAAAAATTGCAATAAACTTCAAGTGACCTATAATTTTTAATAATTGTGAGATAATTAAATTACAAACTCCTTTAAAAAGTTAAATTATCATCGATATAAAATATGAATCGTAGTTAAGCAAAATGTCTTTAAGTCTAAAGATAAGGATAATGCCTTAACCAGAATCAGACCCCTGGTCTCCAAACGTAGCGAGATCCATTTCAAACACTTTTTTAATTGTGTACAGTGGTCTCCCACCTGAATGATACTTCAAGAACGAGTCTTCAGCCAAGAAACTTACCGCTCTTCCATGGGGGTTATCACTTTTAACAATACTAACCTAAATTGAGACAATTAAGTACCTACTTCTTTCTCGTTTATGATGACTCGGGCTTTAAAATATACATAATAATAGCCATTTTAATATTGCAGCTTGAAATGATCAATACCAAAGACCGCATAAACGTCCAATGGCAATATATAATTTACGACGTCAGCCAAACCGTTCCAATTGAACATTACGAACATTGCACCCTGGGAAGTTGTTCTTCTTTGGTGGTGCAAATCGCCGAAACTCTCCGCCCTTTGTCGTAAAGTATTCCGACGAACAACTCCCGGTCCGATCGTAAATCAACGAGGCGGAACAAAGAACTTTATGCCGGTACTTTTAAACATTTAAACACACTTACGGAGTGAATCAACTTTATCTCTAGCCGTTGACGCGAGGCCCCTTGAGCCACTCGTGAACTACCTTCGCACAGTCATCCCGATAGCAACTTTAGCAGGACAAAATACCCTATCGAACATAAAAATCTCACATCTTATAAAAATTGGGGATGCCATAGTCTCACTGGCTCCAGACGGTTGGGAGCAGTTGGGACTCTTGTGCGGTATTCATATAAAAAATGAATAAATTGTGAAATAACACGTTTCGATCGTAACTACTCAACCACGGAGACCGTCTATGTAAAACTCTGTTTTAAATGTCGAACTGTCACAGATCGACAAGACAAGCGACACAGCTGTCACGCATGAAAACAGCAGAACTTCTCAACTACAATTTTTTTTTTAATATTTACTATATACATAATTCATAACTTTTTTTTAAAGAACTTGAAACTTATACAAATCAGTGTAAATTGATTAAAATGTAGTCAAATTCACAAATACGAGTACATTATTAAAAAATTGCTTTCATGAAAAGTTAGTAGAATTGGGTAATTACTCAATAAAACGTACTTTTACATTTTTAGGTGTTAAAAAAACATTTTGTTATATTCAATTTATTTATTTATTTACATAATATAGAAGCATTTGAGATCGGTGCTGACGTATTGCCCAACTGACTAGGCGTGAAACGCCTGTGTTTGGCAATACGTCAGGTAATTTACAGAAGTGGTTGTTCAGCTAGGTTTATGTTATATAAAACTAACAAAACAGATGTCAATTTACGATTAAAAATTGAACAAAAAAACGTTAAAAAATTAAAAGAATTTTGAATCATTTGGATTTTAAGTTACACAGAAGTAGCATAATTGTTGTAACCGTTTTATTAGTATTGGTAAAACCTTTTTTTTTAAATAGAAAGATGTGATCGACCTTTATTATTTTTAGACGTTATCTAATATGTTTGGTCAACTAAAGTTGGTATTAGAAGCTATGTGCATTGTGCCGTTATGCCCTAATGGTGAATTATCTGGAATTTGGGCACGTGAAAGAGACATACAAACACGGGATGGGCTTAGAAAGTGATGCCTTTGTTGCGGATGACATTGTCACCCTAATATCGGAGTTTTGGTTCCTTGTTTAGTGTTTACCTGGCCATTGTTAGCCGCTGTAAACTTGGTTAGGGATACCTTCCGAAGAACGTGACAACAATGTAAACAAAACGGTTCGCGCATTGTTGAAAACTACTTCATTATCTTGGCATATAAAAATTATCGCACTTCTAAATGTTTTAACGGTTCGGTATTGGAATCCCCTTCTCACCGTAATAAAAATTATAAAATTTCAAAGATAGCTTAATAATAAAAAAGTGCTGAGCTCAATCATAAACATCGAAACAAAATTAATGCAGAAATGAACCTTATTTTTTGTACTTTCAGAGAAAAATATTTTTCATTGCATGGTTTCAGGAAACAATAAAACCATTACTTCACTACATTGTGAAGAGCGGTAAAGAAGTCTTTTGGATACAATTTGTACACTTTCATAATCAGGTATTTGAACCTTTTTTGTTTTTATTACCTGCTTGTTTATTTTATTACTGTTTCCATTGCATAATATGACGAACTCGTTGGAAAACACACCGTTTCACTTTCGAGTATTAGCAAATGCAATCCTTGTTCATATTTATCACACGTTTTTTGGAAAATATCGTCTATGGAGATTTTTAGAGGGCTAGAAAAAGAACATTAAATGTGGTCATAGTGCATACTAAAGAAAATGGTATATTATTAATATTTACAGATATCATTTGCTATGAAACATTTAGATTTGTGGTATAAAATGTGAAGAGTGATACATTTTATAAATTAAAATCAAAAATTTAATGCGATGGAAAATAATTCATAGAATGTGAAAAGGTTTGTAGGTTCTGGAAACACGACTCAAAATAAACCAAAAAAATAAAATTTATTACGTAAGTATTGCATAAATATAAAATGAACTTATTATCAAAAATTAATACCATTTTCAAAATATGCACATAGAATACGTACCTATCTACTTTTATACATAAAGGCAATATATCAATGATTTTTTTTTTTGGTGTATTTTCATCAATATGTAACCATTTATTATTCATCATTCCCTTGTAACGGGTTGGTGGATCATCACTGTGCCATTCAATTATGGTCTGCCACATTCCGAGTTCAGAGTTCCGAGTACACAAAACCACAAATTCTCAGTAAATTTCCCACCTCGCCTCGCGACTGTTTCACTTCGCCTCTCGGTGATGGCTGCAGAATGGGAATGCCTTCGAACAGAGATGAAATCGGGAGAATTATTTTTAATGAAGGGTTAACTATTGATCCTTGTGGAACGTCAGCTTGAGAACATTTTTTTAAATAACAGGATTAGAGAAAAACACCCGACACCAAGGAATGGTATTATAAATCTTTTTTTTTTGCACAGATCTACCAGCGAAAAACTCGCCCTACAAGAGTGAAACGCCATTTAAGTCGTACACTTAATAATGATAATAAATGGATTATTTCTATAGCGCCGTTTTCGTGAAAAAATCACCTCAGGGGCGCTTTACAACATAATTTATGTAACCTATACCTTATCACTTAGACTTATATCTAATAACTTGCATCTTAGATTTATTACTAATGGCTCACAGCTTAGATTTATAACTAGAAAATACCTAATTCATATTTATATATCGTTTGACATAAATAAAGGTTTAAAAGTTTTACATACAACTGGTTTACAATTAGATAAATTTGAAATTTTAGAAATAAGAAAAAGTGTTAATAGCGAATTAAATTTAATAAATAATCAAATATTTATTTTTATAAACAATAATTATTAATCTAAAACACTCATCCAAATTGAAAAAACCTTCCGAGCAAAGATAAATGTCGCCGGCAGGACTCGAACCCGCACCCTTCTAATGTCCGGTTAGATGCTCTACCGTTGAGCTACGTCGGCTTATCGCAAACCCGCCAAGTTAATCAATATATACTAGTGTTCATTCAATAATTACTGTTTTTTTTATTATATTTCACCTGTAAACAACCAACTTTATTAGTATGAGAAAGGCTTGTAACGGCTAAATCCCTCAAATAGATGGCGTCGAGACAAATTATGTCAACATTTTATTGGTGAAATTGCTTTGACTTGTCAAATATTATTTACAGGTGAAAATATAATAAAAGCAAATGGTATTGAATGGAACACTAGTATATATGATTAACAACTTGGACTAAAATAGCCCAGCTATATAAATGTATTCTCTTTGCTCAGATTTTCGAACGGGCTATAATAGTATTGTTTATAAAAATAATAATTGTTACCCTTTGCACTATGCACAAAAATCTTGTCTTAAAGTTTTTAAGAACTTTAGTTTATCAATTAATAAATATTTGACAAGTCAAAGCAATTTTCACCAAATAAAATGTAGACATAAATTGTCTCGACGCCATCTATTTGAGGGATTTAGCCGTTACAAGCCTCTCTCATACTAATAAAGTTGGTTGTTTACGGGTGAAAATATAATAAAAACAGTAATTATTGAATGGAACACTAGTATATATTGATTAACTTGGCGGGTTTGCGATAAGCCGACGTAGCTCAACGGTAGAGCATCTGACCGGACATTAGAAGGGTGCGGGTTCGAGTCCTGCCGGCGACATTTATCTTTTCTCGGAAGGTTTTTTCAATTTGGATGAGTGTTTTAGATTAATAATTATTGTTTATAAAAATAATTATTGTTACCCTTTGCGCTATGCACAAAAATCTTGTCTTAAGTTTTTAAGAACTTTAGTTTATCAATTAATTAATCAAATATTTTTTTTAAATAGCTATCTCTTAAATTTATTTTCATATTAATATTAATAATGATAATTTTTATTTATATTTCTAATTTAAATGTATTATTCAATGTTTTATAATTATTTTTATATATATATATATATATTTATAATTATTTTATTAACATTTTTAATCTGTTACCTACTTTAATTCATTTTTGTTTATGCTCATATTTTGTACATTCTTAAATTATTGTTTTAAATTTTTTATCATTTTTCTATACTTGAAATTATTTTTTAGTATTCATTTATTCCTGAAGATGATAGCATTGCTATCGAAACATGTAGAAATATTTATATATTTTAAGTAAAGTGGTATATACAAAGTGTATTTTCAATTTATATAATTTATAATTAGTGACTTACATCTAAGACTTACATAGCTAGCGACTTACAATTAAGACCTGTAACTAGTGACAAACATATTTATAAATAGGCGAGTCTTTTAAACAATTTTGTTGAATGGTTAACATCTATGGTTTAGAAATAGAGACTTACAACCAACATTTTTACATTTTAGAATAAATTATGTAATGATTGTTGCCCTTGTTTTCAGTGATAATTTACACAACAATGTTATTATTTACTTGAGGTTGAACTATCGCAAAACTGCGCTATATAAATTAGCTAATATTATTATTACGTGGCAGCATGAGAATGGCATTTTCTTCATAAATATTAAATACAAAAATACTATTGCAAATTTAAATATTATTTTGTTTTATATTAACGACACTTACATGTATCCTTTCAAAGTTGATGTTATATGCATTTTTTTCAATTATTATATCTACCTATTGTAATGAGGTGTTTAGTAATTAAATATATTTATGATGTATAGAAACATTATGAACCTATTTATTTGAAATATTATTAACTTCATTTTATTTTATTAATATTTTTTTCATGGTTTTTCTTTCGTCAGTGCTAATTTAAATATACCTTCAATAGACGTTTATTCTGGCTTTGTTATTAACACATATTCTTGAAATTTATCTTTAGTTATTTATACACGCTCATAAGGGATCTTTATTGCTTACATATTTTTCACATTACAGACTGTGTGTCTTTTGCTTTATGTTGTACTATGTAAAAGCCGACAGGAGTTAATGATTCAATAATAAAATAAATATTATGGCCTCAAGAGAATGTGGTGTAAATAAAATTTGCATGTTAAAAGTCACTTATTCATGTTCCATGGCTGGTATTAAAAAAAAGTTGTCGTCTTTTCACGAAAAATACATTTTTTTTCAATTTGATGAAAAATCCAGCTCTGATTACGCTGTGTAAAATTCGTGATAATTTCCCGACACCCTTCGAAGCTTCATTTCCTGGAGAGTGTAAATCAAGGCGGATAACGATTGCTAACTAAATGTCACATGTGAATAATTTATACATCAAATAATACTCTGCGAGGCGATGAAGTTCAAAATTATTAAGGATTGCGATCCTCCAATACCAGGCTACTTTGTTACATAAAGATATACACTTTACATTTTGTATTCCATCTCTCATTTTATGACTTTCCACGAAATTGAAATCTTCCCGTTTTATTACTCAGCCCACGGTAATTTCATTAATGGTTGTGGCATAATAAAGTCAAATAAAATGCATGGAGACTTTTATGGTTTAGTCGCCGTAGAAATATTTATAAATTGTTAGTCGAAACAGTATCTATATTGCAGAATAACTGTTTGTATGTCTCACTGAAACATGTTTGTAGTTCTGGCTCCAAGAGCTTTCACAGCTCTTTTACGTCTGAAGTTTCTAGGACGACGCAACTAAATTGAGCTAGAAAAATGTCCTTCACATATTTGTAACTGTGAAGTATCATTTTTTTAAATATAATAGCTGATTTCGTTATTTACGAAGAGAAAAAATATTTTTTACACTCTGACTAATGAATTATGATGTAGGTATTAATTATAACTTATGATTAACATTTTGTTGTTATTTTTGTTGCAGGTAAGATTCTGAAGTCTGTTTTCCGGGTTGTACATTCATCAGGACTTTTTGCACCTTCTTTGTAAGTATAAACCTTGTAGAAATATCTTTTGTGTAATTTTCCTTTAGTTTTAAACGTTCCATTATTTAAAAAAAAACGTATGAAGCGATTGAAGTCATTTGTGAATTGCACTGAGGTTTATAAAAATTAAAGATTTTTTAAGAAGGTGTATTAAGTCAGTAATAAATAGTGGAATGAAGATGGTTTTGAACTGAATCTGGGCTAGTTACAAGTGGCGTACAGTCTTTGAAGACTGAAAAGCTGTGCCTACCCTAAGAAAAAGGTAATAAAAAATATAACGTATTTCTGATCAAAGTGTATTTTTTCAATAATTTTGATAAGGTACTTTGTGCTTCTTTATTCAGTTGGCCACAACAATCAGCGGAAGATGATAATTATGACCATTTTCAAATATTCAATGCACAATTCATACCCGAACTTGAAAACTATACCCAACCTACATTTCGTTATAGGGCTATGCACGCCACTGCTTGTCATATCATACGGTTGATTTATTCCGGTTGTTGATGTAATTGATGTTTGTCCCGGATTCAACTAGATTTAACTAGAATAAAAAAAATCTTTAAAACTCTAGAGAACCCATGCAAGAATTATACCAGAATTTTCACAAAAACCATCAACAGTGTCAAATAATCCCCAGTCCCCAAATCAAACAAACTTTAATATGACATGTCTGGTCTGGTCTAAGTTGTCAATTATTATTCCCTCCCCTGGCTAATGCAAGCCATTATTTTTGACGTGCTTCGCCCCAGGGCGCCTTATCTATTGACATTTTGATGCTCCGTATTTGAGTTTGACAAATATCACATGGACAGACAAATAATGTAACGGGAACGTACGTTCGCTAGTACGCCATGGTACCTAATCTATAATCTGATGCAGGCATGAAGGTGAAGTGATGAAGATTTATGACAAAATGGGAAACATAAAAAAGTTGTACGACTGTATAGCAGAGACAGCAAAAACGCTCATGAAATTTTTTAGATCAACTCAACTATTTTTATCGCAATATCCACAGAGGACGATGAAAATGACTTTTGTAACTGAAAAATCTGTTTAAAAAATAATATATAACTGTTTAAAAAAAAATTATCAGGGGCTACACCAATTTGCAACTACTGGCTTAAGTAAGTAATAATATGGATATGTTTCAGACCAAGTCCTCTGAATGGAGAAGGACGATAAAAAAATCCCAAGTACAATAACCCTTGAACACTTTGTAACTGTGAAAAATCTGTTTAAAAAATAATATATAACTGTTTAAAAAAAATCGATCAGTGGCTACACCAATTTGCAACTACTGGGTTAAGTAAGTAATAATATGGATATGTTTCAGACCAAGTCCTCTGAATGGAGAACGACGATAAAAAAAATCCCAAGTACAATAACCCTTGAACACTTTGTAACTGTGAAAAATCTGTTTAAAAAATAATATATAACTGTTTAAAAAAAATCGATCAGTGGCTACACCAATTTGCAACTACTGGGTTAAGTAAGTAATAATATGGATATGTTTCAGACCAAGTCCTCTGAATGGAGAACGACGATAAAAAAAATCCCAAGTACAATAACCCTTGAACACTTTGCATAATAATCACAAATAAAGAAAAGAGGATGCAAAGTACAAGTATAAATTTCTGGAATTTCTGCTGAAGATGGCGTGGAAATGAGAGATGAATGTCTGTCAGGTCAGAATGCCAGAACTTTTGGGCGCTAAGCGACTTCCGATATTGCCTCACAAAACGTATCGTGACGCATTGGTGCAATTACCTGCCAAAACTGTGACTCTTTAAAGTAATCCTGTAATACATAAACCTTCATTTCACTCTCGTGAGTGGGAACCTGCCACTGAAGAGATAAACCGGTAGAAGAGTACTATTGGCATGGGTGTGCTCGAAGAAATTGATCAAACAGCAGATAACTAAACTGATTGGATCTGTAACCGAAAATTTGACGATACTAGTTTTCTTTCACACTTCACTTCTTAACCTTTTAAGTCTACAATCAAAATATGATGTAAAGTGAGATCTGGTGTTCTCTCTTTCCAAAACACATGTCTGACCTTAAGAGAAAGAGAGATAGCATCATGATAGTATCATGAGTACCCACATTTGGTTCCCAATACGGAACAACTAGAATTTGTAGGTTTTAAGGCGCTGAATGGGCTGGCACTATCATACTTGACTGATCTCTGCTTGAGGGATGATCTTACTCAAAGCCAATACACGCTCATGTTGGCCACATTCTATGCGTCGAACAGACTAGTTGAATCCTCTGACTGCTGCTAAATTTGGGAACTGAGCTTTTAATGTACTGGGTCGTCCACATTCTTGGAATGACCTTCAATTTGGTAAGGGGTCAGAAAGCAATTTTTAAATATTAAACAAATATTTAAAAAATATATATTTTTAAAAGAGGCTGCATATTTTAACAAAATGTAAAGCGCCCTGGAGATGATTATAATCACTAAACGGCGCTATAAATAAGTTGACCATTTATTATGAGTTCTATTGATTTTTGGTTCAGTGGATCTTGCAGAATGCAACTGCTGAAATAATGAGGCAATATACAGTACTGGTGTAGCGCACAGCGGCTAGAATGCATGCTAATATGATCCTTCTCGGCGAATCGGCAACGTGAGAAATCTCTGTATGACAAGAGTACATTCCCATCCAGTAGATCAATCTCTCGGAAACTCAATCAACACCCAGGACTACAAGATTGCATATTGCAATCATTCGATAATGCGATTCAAACAATTTCTGAATCAAAAAGTCATGGTCAATTTTATGATTCACTATAAAATTGTCATCAAAAATTGTGCGTCTTAAATTCTGTGAGACTTTATTAGATGGTTGTTTGGTTCATGCTTGATGCTGTTTTAAAACTTTTAAAAGTCTCTAAGTTTCTGAATCAATTATATTTCCATGTTTTCTGGACTTTTAAAGATGTCAATAATAATATTAATGGTATTTTTTAACGAAAACTTTTAAAAAAAAAACTAGAGGGAGTAAAATTTTCTGATATATGATTTTATTTATTGGTTAACCAATCTGGTATTTACACGTTTACAAATATGGTGTAATGATGTGAAGAGGTTGAGATATATGGGATAAACTATCAAGATTTCAAAAATATGTAATAAAAAATAGGTTCCCATCCCTAATATACGAGATAGGCTTGCTTGAAGTAAGGCTTTTCAATGTAAGTTTTTCTAAAGGGATGATATTTACTGTTAGTCACTGTAAGGACTAGAGGTGAGTCAAATAACGTGAAACCGTTTTGGAACTTATTCCAAAAAGGTTGTAATAGTTTCTCGTATAGTTTGCCCGCGATAAACCCGCGCTAAATTATTCCAATAAAACACAATTAGTTTGAGAATTCCGCACGAAACGTTAAAATGGTTCACCACAACACTTTACTAAACTGTTGTAAACCGTTGCAAAGAAACGCTTTCGCCCGTAACTCCGTCGCTGACCATTGCTAAGAAACGCTTTCGAAACAATTAAACATACTTCCGCGATACGCCGTTGCAAATTCCGTCGGTGACGGTTGCTACAAAACGCTTTCGCGTGAAACTCTTTTTCGAAGCAACCGTTTTTTTTTTCATTATAAAAAAAAATCAACTAACGTTATTTTTTAAACAGTTCGAGTAACCGTTTATTTTGAGAAACAGGAACGATTTCGGTTACGTTGGAAAATAAACGGAAACGCCCACCGCTAGTAACGACCGTACGAGTGACATCTAATATGAAAGAGAGGGCATGAGAAAGCGAGAATAAATTACTAAATTATTAAGTATAAAAACATTATGGGGACATTACAGTTAACTTCCAAAATGATTTGACTGTTCATCGGGGATTTTATCCGTATTAGCTAATCGATTTTCAAAATTGGGCTTCCGTGTTTCCGGAAATACGTTATTCAACTGCGAATATATTTGGTTTTATTTGTCTGTTATAAATGTTATAGAATCAAAATGGACATAATTAAAATAACATTCATCAGTGGACAATCACTTATGTTCAATGAAATATCCAGCGAGCGTCATAATGACTTACTTCGCCTGTTAGGGACTAAGTGTGTATCTAATGACATCCTACTCCGCTCCAATTGACCCCTGCCCCCAACTGCAGACAATAATCAGACGAGTCGAGGGCCATTGGGTCAATTAATATTGTCATCTTGACAAATAATCAAATCGGGGAGATGTATTTTCACGGAGAGAAAACACGTGCTTTTTTAGTCAGAAACCAATTTGCTGAACGACCGCTATGTTAAGTTTCATCTCAAATTCACGATATGCAAACGCTACTTTACCGCTGAATGTTATCGAATTCAATTTCAAAGTCGAAAAATGTTTAGTGAATCAAGTGAAGACCAGGCTCTGGTATTCATTCCTTCGAACGCCAGTAAATTGTCGGTATTGCAGATTTTTGTTATCACATTTACCGCTGAATGTTATCGAATTCAATTTCAAGATCGAAAAATGTTTAGTGAATCAAGTGAAGACCAGGCTCTGGTACACTATTCATTCCTTCGAACGAGACAAAAAAGGAGGAAGTTTTACACCGAATGTAACATTCATTGTAGGTTATTTATTTATTAACTGTCCAGAGATGATGTCAAATTCCGGAAAATGTACCGAATGTCAAAAAAAAATACTCCAAGAACTGGTCCAGCACGTTACTCCATATATAAAAAGTATTCCTATTGCACACCTAGCTTTCTCTGTTGTCCCCTTTACTGCATATGCTGGTAATTTATAGTTATAAAGGCGTGCATATTTCTCTACCTCCATTATTATCCGAAAATTCATACCCGCTCCATGTTTGAACTTGTAAAGGATGAATGGCGCGTAAACGATCGAAACGTTGTGCATAGATTTACTGGATGCGTGTTTACCGGTTATTGTTGATTCCCTACCGGACCGTCAGAGAGTGACCTAAGAGTAAGTTCATGACAATCCCTTTTGCATAGAGAAACTGTTTATGTAACGACTGTTATTAAGATAAGTTTTTTGCGGGTCGGCCGCAATAACAATGGAGCCAAAATCATAACTGCAACTGCAACTACTCACAAATTTGAAAATAAAGAAAAAGGAAAAATATGCTTTTATGCTTTTTTAACGTTTGTGTTTTATAATATACAATTATCTGTATTGTGTGGACTTACCAATACTTACCAAGCGCTTTCGTTAAAGATTGTCGCGGAGATATTAATGAAAGAAGGTTCACCATTTGATTGATTTATTTCTCAACGCGTACAAAGTTCAGAAGGTATATTTAAAAACTAGAAGTGATGCATTATGCAAATCTACAAGTTACTAGTAAGTTCTACAACACGACCGAATCAGCAGGGAGCAGAAAAGTGAATAATTCTCCTGTTCTGTGGATATCAGAAAGTCGGTCGGTTGTCATTTGAATGAAGGGTTACCATAAGAAAAAAATAAACTTTGTGGCTAATAAGTTGCTTGCATATTACACTTTCTAAGACCCAGTGGCGGTTTTCTCTAAAGTGCGTTTGTGTAGTGAACTGCTATAAAAAAGATAAAACTAAATTATACCATAATTTTACCACACTTAAAACAGCGCGCCATTCAAATTTCGTGCTAAAAACTCCACCCGTTCATATAGATAATACTGCCTGAGAGAGGATAAAAGAAAAAACTTGAATAAAAATATTTTTAAAAAAGAGTCTGAAATGTATGTGCGTTATAAATTCAGCGACTATGGAACTTTCTCTATTAAGAAATAGTTCATACAAAACATACTAGTGGCACTTCAACAGTAACCGTGTGAGCGTGGAAATCTTAGGAATCTACCATAGCTGCCTGGGTGCACAGCGACTATGGTAATTGTACGGAATAGTGTTTTGCAAGAATCAATAGATTTTTTTTCTGTGATTATCGTGTATTAAGTTGTTACAAAAATAAGTTCATTAATGAATATGTTACTTGACATATTAAAAAAAAATTATCAGTTTATTGAGTAAATTGTGATTTTCGTATTAAAAACTATTTTTTGTAACCTGCGACATTATATTATTCTTTTGCAACAGACGTTTTAATGAATCGTCGAATTATTTATTGCTGCTAGGTCGCTAATTTCTTATACAGTGATATAATGAAATTATTTTAGATCTAGGGAAAAATATACACAAATAATATGGAAAAGACCAACATTTGATATTTCATACAATTTTTTCTCACTTTTTTAATCTCCGATTGAACTCACAATGAGATGGGCCACGAACCGCCACTGCCAGGAAGTAAGCTATGCGTTCATTCTAAGAATGTGATTAATGAAATACTCGTATATAGTAGTATACCTCTTATTTAAAAATATATTTTACTTTTACTACTTAATGTCAGACCAAATAGTATAAAACATATTTGAGAACTTTTAAAGAATGATTGAAGAAGATAATATTAACAAACCTAAATGAAAGATGAAACCGGACAAAAGGACAGAAACTAAAAATATTTCAGTCGCATCTGGGAATCGAACACAGGTCCTCTGCCTATCCGGGGCAACGCTCAACCGACTTAGCTAATGAGACAAGTTCAATTTGTGTCATCTTCATCGATATCATATCTCAAATTCAAGATTTGTGAATATTATCTTCCATTTTTAATCTCATATTATTGGCAGCTATTTTTTTTATGATGTTTACAAAGTTCTACCCGAACTCAATTGCAAACTTAAACAGTGTCTCGGATTTACATCCATTTTATTTATATGAGACATCCTATTGACTTTTTATAAAAGTCTAAAAATTCAATTTTAATTATTGGTGTCACATTGAGATTTAAGAACCTCATCGTAATATTTAATCATTGAAGAAGATAATATTAACATAACCTAAATGAAAGATGAAACCGGACAAAAGGACAGAAACTAAAAATATTTCAGTCGCATCGCATTTTAGTTTCTGTCCTTTTGTCCGGTTTCATCTTTCATTTAGGTTATGTTAATATTATCTTATTCAATGATTAAATATTACGATGAGGTTCTTAAAACTCAATAAAAATAATTAAAAATTAAAAAATTTAAAGAATGGTTGCGGTATAACGTGTTCTAGGACTTAGGCTACAGTTAGATTGGTGTAAATGGAATGATTCGACAGCAGTTTAATTATTTATCAAATTAAAGGATACCTCTTAAATTGTGCACTTCTAAAGCGATACCCTTCGCGTGAAATTAAACATGATTTGATTACAGTTTCAATTTCATGGTCAAATCAGTTATGCAAAACGATATAATTCCTTTTCAATGACCGGCAAGACTAATGCTTTATTCTGTAAAACGTATTTCAAAATGCTAACTCTGGACATGATGATAATTGAACATATTTTCTATTTTGTTCTGGTTGTTGAGTTTTCACGAGGTTGGCTATGAAACACACAATATTATGAACGCACAACCTACAAAGAATATGTGTACGACCTCTATAGCAAATAGTCCGAGCCAACACCAAAGGTTTTTAAGAATAAGTATTAAAAGGAAAATTACCCACGTAAATTTGCAATTTTCAATACATGCTCATGAATTACTGTTTTTGCTTGAGTCGCCAAGAATTTGAACGCAAACAACGAACGAAAGATTATGCAAGGTAGTATGTACTTCAGTAGGTCAAGAATTTCTTTGCTCATGCGAAACTTCAATTTGTATACAAGCTTATTGCAGTGTTTCACTTTACTAATTTGTATTTGATGTACCATATGTATTTCATACCAGGTCTATGATACATTACAATATAATATACATTAAATGTAAATAATGAATTTGAATTTTAGTATTTTTAAAAATATTTTTATTATTCTTAAATATAATTGTATAACCACTTCACAATAATACTATATCATAAATACGCGAAAACCTCAGTACAGGTTCTCCTAGTGAGACGTTCACGATAAGCAATTATATATTAATAATTTACAATACATACTCGTACACATCATTACATATTACAGAACATACGAGGTGTGTTCAAAAGAAAGGGTGGTGAATTTTGAATTTTCGCGAGCTGTGTAGATTCGATTATCGATTTTTTTTTTCGTTATGTTGGTACACATGTTTATCATATGTTAGCATTATCAGCCATTTTGGATCAGTGGTTTGTTTTTGACAACTGGAAAGGTTAGTCACGTTTTTGGGTGTTCTTCAATTTTTTTATTTAGGTTCGTTTTCTGAGGCATCATCAGTCCGATTGAAGTCAAATTTAAGATTCGTTTTATTTTCTATGTCTACATCAGCATTTCTTCAAAAAAAATTTTTTATTCTTTTTTGAAAAAAATTGTTAATTGGTAAACCTATGGAGGAATTTCCTAGTTTTGGTCGGAACTTGATAGCCGTTTTCTGGGGCATCATCAGTCCGATTAAAGTGAAATTTTAGATTTGCTTTGTTTTCTATGTCCTTATCAGCATTTCTTCAAAAAATCCAAAAAATCGAAGAAAAAACAAAACGTGACTAACCTTTCCAGTTGTCAAAAACAAATCACTGATCCAAAATGGCTGATAATGCTAGCATATGATAAACATATGTGTACCAACATAACAAAAAAAAATCGATAATCGAATTCAAAATTCATCTTTTCTTTTGAACACACCTCGTATAATAATTGATTATATTATAAAAATTGTCTGTATATAAATAGAAATGAATAAATAACTAAAATAAAAGATTAGAGATTTGTCGCAGTTGTTTAATTTTTTTTTTTCATTTTATGGTCCGTTTTTATTACGCTACGGGTACATTATAACATTTTTACACTACATATTAGAAGTAATTGCTCTTACTTTAATCAGAAAACAAAACAAAATAGCGCTAAAGTGCACTTTATAATAATAATAGTAATAAAATCATACCGGTACAGCATTCATTATCTTCCAACACAGTTGATTAAAAGCCACGAATGCAATCAAATTTCTCCCACCACATTTATCCCAACCGCACAATGTTGCAGCGATAATAATTGTGATAGTATAACTACATAATATATCTTAGTGCAAACGATTTAATGGCGGGTATTCCAGCACTTTACCTAGCTGTTATTTCTGATGGCCGTCAGTGAAGAAATGGATATTTTCACTCACTTAGTGTCCAATTGCTTTTAAAAAGATCGCACGATACAAAATATCAGGTCCGAATTCTCAGTTAAATGCGATGATGTCACCTTTTCCATTGAACTTTATTCGTAATGCCATAAATTCTTGGAGCACGTTTAACAATGCGGTTCAAACACTCTGCATCTTCTTCGATACAGGTGACGTCTGGTTGTATTACAAACCCATATTTACTTTTGGTCGACTACTCCAATTCGCGATCCTGCTAATCAAAAAAATTCAATTAATAGCCAAAACCTTTTTAGTTCATAGAGTTGTCTTCTACAGGTTTTTCGATTTAAGATTAGAATAATTACAAAGATGGCTTTAAAAAAAAGCCTCTCACACAATCTACCTTAACAAAATGTATCATGTATTCAAGGACACGATATTATAGTGGTCTTATTATGTGGGAATGTATTTTATGGCCTGTTCTTGCTGAAGGCATGAGGTGAATTTTAATTAAACGAAGGGAGGAAGCATTTTTACTATTCCCAGAAGGGGTCGAACGGTCTGAATTAATTAATTTGTTGGCCACACCTAGATACACACAAATAATAACCACTTGAGCCGCATTATAGAATGCAGGATTCAGTTTTAATGTACTGTGCGATTTGTTAAAAAAAACACCTCCATGAGAAATCGATCATTGCTCATATTTATAACAAGTTTCAGGGCAATAGAAGCTATTTCGGAGGGAAACCGCAAATTTCACAAACATATCGGTTCAAACCCATATTAATTTGAGCGCTGCTAGTTTGTACGGAGAGATTGATCGAACCAGTATCATCAAATACTCAATATAATCGTAAAAAAAGCATGTTCTCATTTGCCGAAGCATTTGGTTTCGCTGAAACGATTGTTGTGATTGATTGATCTGTAGTAATCCATGTGTCTAGTACCTGCTTCACATTATACTTCCTTACTTTGTGTTTTGTTAGTTATTTAATTCATATTCATAAAGTTAATGTCGTGATGATTTCCCTTTTGACAAAACACGAGATTCGTGCCGCTGGTTACGTAATTGCACTCTTCAACGCTTCGGTCACAGTTCATATCAAAGGCGCCTGACAGCGAGACGTTTCCATCGGTATTCACCGCTCGACCCCCAAATAATAAGTACACAGTGCTCATTAACACAAATCTCACAATGGAGATAAGCACAGACAAAGGGAGGATATGGCACACGACAAGATATAGACAAAAGAGAATGGAAGGGAAATCTTTAGAGAGAACACTCTTGGAACAATATGGTCACGGAAGTCGGCTCGTGTTAGAGTTGTGACATCGGACACGTGCCCTTCCTGATAGTAAAGTAGAAGGTAAAGTTCCATTCTGTTGAAAGATTAGATTTAAAAAAAAAAAACATTATGTTTCTGATTGAAGGTCGATGGAAAAAATCAAAACAATTTGTGTAAATCTTGAATCATGTCATGTTTTGTCATAATACGTTACAGTATTCATAATTTTTTTAATTACTAACTAACCATCACGCAATTTCTTCGCGGAGATAATGGTACACCACGTAACTTTCTATCTTGGGACGCAGTCTTTGTTCTTTCACATACATACATCGTTTCATCTGTTATTCCGACCCTTGAGATGGCATATTTCATGAATTTGACTCATTTGCTTATTTGCCATGTGTACCTGGAGAGTTTACGACTGCTTCTTCAATCTCCCCATTTGTAAAACGATGTATTCTGTCTACACTCTACTTTCGACTTTACCGTGTTTCAATTTTTAAAAAAAAATCTAATTGTCAATTCCAAGTATACTGAAGCCTAATCGTAATTAGTATTATCTGTTCACATGCCTATTATTATATCCTTATTCTGATTACCATTGAGCTCAATAATACTTGTTCCTCTAACGAGGCATCCATTATCTGGTCCATCAACACTAGATGGTGTTTATCTAACGGCCAGCATTTAATGGTCACGTGCGGACGGTGGTGAACGGCGAGAACAGGGAACTCCTCCTAAGACAATATATATACCCAATATCGGTCTCATCAATCTTCATCACTCCACCACGTTTCTGATGATGACCCAGTCGAGTGGGCAACAAGAGGCGTTTCTGTTACCTCCAACAGTGCATCAGAAACACTTTTCCTATAATAGTTGATAGCATCTCAATTAAACAACATCTCGGTACTGAGATGGCAATAGGTTATATTATCTGCCTTTGGCACAGTTTTACAGGAGAGCAAAAACAAAGGTTTTGAAATCGATTTTGACTCAGCTGATTCCGGGTGTTATATAAATATATATTACGGGTAACTGACTTGACGTCACAACATTATCCTTCATTTTTCTTCTTAAAATAGCGATTTATTATTGCTACAAATGGTGTTCTAATTAGATGCCTTCATCCTTTTGCCAAAGCAACATACCAATCCATAATCCATCAAAGACTTAAGTTGTTTCATAATGTACACACATCTTATTTAACATCCAGGAATATAATTCTATTTACTACCTAATATGCCAACATATATTTGAATTTACTATCGAATAGAAAAAACATTTTTTAAATCCATAACATGCAGACTTATTCAAGACCTTTGACTCGCATGGTTTCTACCAAAATACTGATCAATATCTCGCTATTTAATCAACCAACAAATTGCTGTGTACTAATTTAGCAAGATCAAAAGGCTATGACACTATAAATAGGTTATAAGTTAAACACCTTCCAACGTATAATTCGACCTAACCATGGTCAATATTTACGTTATAATGTTTGCTCAACATTCAATTATATATATAACACCAATTTTTGTAATAGGGTTGTAAACGGCGTCCCCCAAGGTTCGAACCACTGCCCACTTATAACTGGTATTTTTTTAAATGTGATCACTTTGAGCATGAATGATTACTATTTTCATTTCAATTTTATAAGCAGGTATGCCTCTGTATGAAATACAACACTTCAGATGCGTTTAGATTTTTAAAGGAACCCTTAGCATTGTTTACCAAGCACAATACTACTGTTTTCATTCGAATAATTTGATGCATTCAAATTTTTATATTTTGTATGGGTACTTCTCGATATGTAATATTATCAAATTACAAACCCTTTATGATGAAAAGACTGTATAAGCCTAGACAATCAAATAATACATAATCAAATACACCTAATAGAATACATATACCCAAACCCAACGTTTTCTCTATTGGCGCAACTCGAATATCTTACACAGGGGTACGCAATGAGAGTGAAGAGTTTTTGTAATAACAGTAGGATAAATTGTATACCGCTGTTTTTGTGATAAATCACCTCGGGGGCGCTGTAAAAATATTACTCGCTAGGCTTTATCTTACTATGTACAAAAAAAACAGAAGAAGATACAGAAACATAGTTACTAGTTTCATTGTAGTAAGTAACTGTGTATTTATTATTACAAAAAAACTGTTCACCGGTTTCAGATGAATCTTTCTTTTGTAGCACCCTGCTTCAAACTGCTGAACTGGCCATTAAGATTTACTATTTCGACAGGCGTCAAACACCTGAACCACGGCGACACTAGTGACATCTATATTTCCTATAATATAATCGCCGGATCTCCCTAATAGAATCATTATCTTCCTATCGCTCGGCTTGATTAGATGATCTCTCCGTGTTCCGTGTTCAATTCATATCATTTGTTATATTGCGTAAATTAAATCATAAACTTTTATAACTGTTATACAAATAAATCAACTCCTGTTAACCATTAGCGACTCGCTGCATCAATCACAGATCCTAGCACACGCTTTTTTTATGAATCCGTTATACTAAATATAAAAACGCACAACTTATAGAAATCCATCAACACATAATTTCCAAATTCGTTGGTTCCTGAAATGATCATGGATTCCTGAACTTTGATTAGTAAAAAAAATTGGTCCAGACGAAGTGTGAACATTAGTAGCGGTTTAAATGAGGCATTATTGTTTCATTTAGTTAATCCGTTATTATTTTGAATGCATCCAAAGGTTGTCCTTTCATTTTTATATCCATTATTCAGCAGTTTCCGTTACAACCGTATAAAACCATTTTTTTTTAAGTGGAGAAATAAGTAAGTCCGTTGAGTTTTTAAATGTTAAGGGATGAAATTGGAGAGGATGTGTAGTGCATCTCCGTTGCTTGGAACCGGAAGCGCACTCCACAAAGCGATGAAGGCTGGGTAGGTATTGAAGACCCCGGACCACCCCTTTCGGAGGTTCCCTTCAGCTCAGAGGGTGTGTTCCCTTTTCTCTGCGCCGAAACGTCCATAAAAACCAGAGCTTTAATATTTCACGCTTTCATGGCGTGTCCGGGATTATGGGGGTATTTACATGTGCAATACACGGGTTTAAATTTTTGTTTATGTGGCCATTAAATGTATTCTCGTTCCAGATGTTAGAATGATAATGAAATAAACACAAAATCGGAGTTTGGAATAGATACTGTGGAGAGATCTCTTTTACCCAATTTCGCCCGAGATTAGAACAACGTTTTCGCGAAATCTTATTTCTTATCGAGTAATTTAAACATTTAATTATAGAGAGAAAAATGAAAATTTCAAAGCTCCACAAAGTTCACAACATCGTTTCCATCCATCTGGATGGAAACGATGTTGTGAACTGAAAAAAAAAACATGATTGCGTTGGTCTAGATATTCTAAATAGAGGTGATGTGTAAATGTCATGACGCAGCAGCTAACCGTTCTATTCAAGATTACTATACCAGTATTTGTTATGGTAATTTAAATTGAATTTTTGTTTTATTTTACTATTTGCTTTGTTAAGAGATCTTAAGGTGATATTTCCCAAAAATGGTGATATAAAAATAGCATTGGTAGAAGAATGTTTCTTCTTATAATGAATAAATTGTTTTCAAATCATTTTCAATGAAAATATGATATATGTTACTTATATGGAAATCACGATTTTATATAATGTGAACCAGAAACCTATCAATAACTCGTGAGGTTTTACTTATCACGCGATATCTAGTTTTTATGGCGTCTGTGTATTCCCTAAGCCCTAAGCCCTTACCGAGGGTTCGAGATAAAGGGATGGGGGTGCCACCCTTGGTCACGAAGGGTGGCACACGACAGGCATCAGCTCAGTGTTTGTCTTATCCAGGGGCACCCCCTCTTTAAAACCTATTGCTTGTCTGCACCATCAATAAGTACAAGCCTAAAGAATATGATGGGGAGACCGTTATGAAAAAAACCAGCGCAAATATTTGTGCGTTCTTGATGTAGGTTTACCGTATTTTTTTCTATTTGTCATTCATCTCTTAAATATGAAGAGGCGGGTATGGGTATCGCTGCCCCGCGAACCATTCATTGGATAGCCGACACCTCTGCCATAGGTCACCCCAAGTGGTTCGCTACGTTTGGAGCCTTAGCAGGTTCATGGGTTGAGATTTATCCGGGTGTTGGTGGCGGATGCGTCTGCCCACCAACTGCGCGTTGGGCCGAATCGGGAGAGGCCGCTTGACCTCTCCAGCCGGACTCTCTCGACCCATCGCCTCACACCGCGGTGGAAGAGATGTATAAATACTTCCGTAACTCCTGGATCCCCAGATCCCTACCCAACCCTCATTCCTTTTTTCCTCTCAGAACTTCCCCTCCTTCATACCTATGTAATAATATGCGAACGCGATATGGAAAAAAAGTATGCTTTTTTTTCTATTATTTATCAGTTAAATTAATATTTCGTTTCTCCAAAGCTCATGAAATTTCATACAGGAAAGGTCTTGTATGGCTTTCATGACGCCAGAACTCACCGTCTTTGTTGGTCTGAAGCCACAACGTTCGTCCAAACTCCAAAAATATCCTCATCATGGAATCCCGTCAGACCTTAGGTTCGAGTACCGAAGCAAATTGTGACCTCAATAATCTCTAATCCGACGGATCAATGACGAAACAGAAGTGCAAAGTCAATGACATTCTTTTATTTATATTTTTTATTCATTTATTATTGCACTTTTTCTGCTACTCTCTTCGTTTTTTCCTTTTCTTATTTGTGCTATTACTTGTACATTTAAGTATTTTTACTCTCTATGGGACATGTGGGATTGTACTAATTTCCCCTCATCTCGGAATAAAGAAATTTATAAAAACTAAAATGTACACTTAAAAAACAGATTTTTGCTCTATAGCTGACATTCATATTATTACTTTGAGTCTATTTCATGAACTGTTTTTGAACAAAGAGAATATAAATCTGAGTCCACCTTCTTTGCTTCTAAGATATTATTTAATGCACTTTATAAATAAGCAAAACCCTTAGTTCTTTTAGACTCTTTGCATTGGCAAGAGTAGTAAATTGTAAAAATCTCACTTACTCTCTCACACCGAGTGAACTGCTGACAACGCCTTGGCTGCGAAAATCACTCTGAAGTCACCACTAACATCAGGTTACAAAACAGACAACTGAGTAAAAGTGGATAACATTGGCGTTATGGAATTTCTATAGGTGCATCCAGATGAGTGTTATGTTTTGCGGGGTACTTTTTTCTCTACCTTCATATTAGCGAGTTGCAGCTAGAAACTGTTAAATAGTGTCCCAACCCTGGGTTGAAATTTGTCAGTCAGACGTTTAGAGGCTTTTCATCGGGGTGGGATTTGGAACCCAGTGGGGATGTTTCTCGACATGTTTAGCGTGGTCGATAATATTTATATAGTACAAAAAAAAAAATACATTGATAATCTACCGGAAGGTTTTAACCATAGAAAAATATGAAAAACAAAAGAAACTATTAGCCCTTCCTTGCCGGTGATTTGACATGTCTCTAATTATGTCAATATCTCTGTAAATATATATATTTTAGGTGTTTCTCGGAAATACTTTTATGCACTGGATAAACAAAAATATTAATATCATATACGTATGTCTGCGTGGGTTGATAATTTTCCGAGTGATTCGGTAATGAGCGAGGAGGGTGCGGGGTGCCACCATGCTACGATGAGCGGTGGTCAGTAGTAGCCGGCAATCTGCGGGCTATATTGAACTACAATGCGTTTTATTCGTGACCGATGTTTTTTGCTCATTTTCAGCACTTATACACAATAATATTTTACTTATGTACACGTGTACATACTCGTATGCATGTAGTATTAATTTAGCGATTTTTATAAATAATAAATGTAAACTATTCGTTTTTATCCAACTTAAGAATTACAAATTTCTAAATGTGTACCCTGTACTCTGAATGTTCAGCACCGGAGCTCGAGAGAATTTCTAACACCGTAAGAAGAGGGTTTAATTTCTGTCATTTGGCGGGAAAATGTTTTTTTAAGGGATAATTATTTTTTTGATGGCGCACAAGACTCAAGAACCAGTGTAATTACGACATCTACATCTGAGGTAAATGTTGATCCTGAAAGAAATTAAGAAGGTATAGGTGTTAATGAGGATGGAATATATAACTCACTTAACCCTTTCTCACCCAGAGTAATTTAAAAAATACACGAACTTTGAGAATTATTTACAAAGTAAGTAGTAACCCTATTCATTTGCGGCTTTTTTTAAATGATTTAGTGATCTTTCTCTAGCAACACTATTTTTTTTGTTGGGTTGAATGCGCTGCGTACACACTTTATATCATAAACAAAAACCGATGTTCGCTCCTTTTGGAATTCTCTGATTCGACTTCTCTACTACCGTAAAACACACAATGTATTTATTGTTATTTCATTTATTTTTATTATTTTTGTTTAAAGAATAATGTACAAGTAAACGACAAGTAAATTCTAAACAAAAAGTATATATTATATATGTTTTTATCGTCCCAAAATTTCTCAATGTATATGTAAATAAAAATAGTTTATAAGGTTACAAAAATGTTTCATTTGTCTACATACTAATTAATTATTTACTAGTCAGAGCCACAGTAATTTTTCAAATGACATTGAATATTTCCTAAACAATAAGTAAAAAAAAATAATTAAATATACAAAAAATTTGCTAATAATTCCACTACACACAATCCAACGTAAATTTTTTTTTTTAAGAAATTAAATTGGGTGAGAAAGGGTTAATGTAACTTTATGTTTTATTACGACTAAGATTAACACTTCTATTTTAATACATAATAGTCAATGAATGTGGAGGCGATCGTAGTAGCACAATTTAAGATGTTTATTCGCCGGCAACCGGGAAGCAATGGTAATCATTTCACTAGCTCGGATCGTCGTGGTGTTTATATTGAATTCTAATTTGGTTATCTATCATTGTATGACCCGTCACCAGTAGCGAGGATACATAAAGGGAAGAATAATAGAAATGAGGGAATTGGGAATATTGAATATTAAAATTGGTTGATTAAACTCAAATGCCGCTATTTCAAACAACGTTTGTTCCTGTCATTCAGAATGTCTCTCACTAGAGTAATACGAAAACACCGAGTATTATAATTTATCTAAATTCTATGATGCGTAAAGCCCATGTATTTCCATGTTTAACTCCTGCCCCGAATTTAGAGCCCGCGATATTCGTACTTGGCATTCTGCCGGCCAATCCAGATACGATTATTATCTAAGACTTTCATATAAACTGGGTTTCCTAATTCTTAAGCTACCCCATAATAGGGGTTTCATTCCGACGCGACTCATCTGCTCCCCAGCTGTAGCCACAGGGATGCTGACAAAATCCGCAGATGTTGGTCTAGGCTAGGACCCGGGACCATTGTCTCCAGTGTTGTGGGTGTGCCCGCGGCGCATTCCTCGCGGAGTGGATCCGCGTTGATACATAGGCCCAGCAGCTGTTGGTTATTGGTCTGGGGAGTTTCGCTCGTTCAAACTGCACGCGCTTATAACTGGACGACGATAATTGCTGACTTTGAAATGCGATAAGAGGCTATTGACAGTATGAAGTACAAAGTACTGGTAATTATGCGAAGGGCATGTCGTTAATAATAATAATAATATTTGGATTTTTTTATTTTTTTTTATTTTTTTATTGTATAATATTAATTATATACAGTGGGAACTTATACCCGCTAAGCCACTGCAAGTAGCTTGTCAGCAGGAGTTTATTTCAAAAATATAATATAATACAACAATAAATTACAATCATCATACAAATGTAGGGCAAAAATTATTATATTTAGGCGCATGCATCTTGTCCTGTACATAAGTTGAGAAAAAAAAAAATAATTAAAGAGAAAAAATAATGGTAAAGGCATTACAGATTTGTTATTGAGATACTAGAGTCCAATTTTATAACACCGATTTAAATAATATTATAAAAATGTCAATATCATAAAAAAATATCAAAATTATAAAAGTACCAATATTATAAAAGTATCAATATTATAAAAATATCAATATTATAAAAACATCAATACTTTTTAAAAATATCAACATTATAAAAACATTAATATTACAAAAATATAACTATTACGTAAATATCAGAAATATCAAAGCATCTGTAAGTATTAATAGATTAAGAAATAAAAAATTTAAAAATATATACATATACACATAAAACAGCAGTACAGGTTGGTTACAATGAGGATAGACTTAAATATAATTGTAACACCGTAACAGTAAGTACACCAGATATCTAGGAGCTATACAACCATGGAGACCGTCATATTTGTTACCATCAATACACAAGGTTACTTTCCAAAAGCCAACACTTTAACATCAGTGAGAATTTCATCATAGGACAATTGTTTTTAAATTCGCACGGCAATTTGTTAAATATAAATGGTACAATGTATTCAAGGGTTCGTTGACCATATTTATTTTGAAATATTGGATGATTTGAATAGCGTCGTTTTTGTGAAAAATCATCTCAAGGGTTCTGTACAAATATTTTTTTCCAATGCTCTAACTTATCACCGACTATAGATAACCTATTATTACAACTTACGGCTAACAAATGCATTCACCAGTTCATCGATGTGTAATACCAAACCATATGTACAATGCATTTGACCTATGAGCTATCAGTGAAATCACTATTTCGATTAATCGGATTCTACGAATCGGATTAATCATGAAAACTGAAAAAAAAAATGCTTCGGATAAATTGAAGCTTTTCCTAAAAATTCCATTGACAAGAATTAAAATAAAGTTCCTAATTACGTTGTAAATTTTTTTAACGTGAACTACTAAATGATTTATTTATTTTTTCTTCAAAAGATGCGTAATCACTTTGTGGAGTCATAATTATTAAATTAATATCAATTACTTTGTTTAAACTAATGTTTTTACTATATGTATTCGTAGGCATATTGTGTATCCTGATGAGGGGAGCTTTGATTCTGAAACATGCAGATATTTACATATTAAAAACAGTGGTTTGAACAAAGTAATTCTTATTAATTTATTTTTCTTCACAAAAATTATGAACGCATACAAGCAACAAGTTTTGAAAAAATTCTAATTTATAACGATTATTTGTGAAAGTTTCCTTCGATTATTTTTTTTCTTTCTTGAAAAATTCGGGAATATCTCGGAATCCAAAAAACAAATAACAATGTATTTGTAATAAGGCAGTTGATTCGATCAGCCACTACATGTACTAGAGATTTTGTAGTACGTTTTCCAGAAATAACAATGTATTTGTAATAAGGCAGTTGATTCGATCAGCCACTACATGTACTAGAGATATTGTAGTACGTTTTCCAGAAATAACAATGTATTTGTAATAAGACAGTTGATTCGATCAGCCACTACATGTACTAGAGATATTGTAGTACGTTTTCCAGAAATAACCATGTATTTGTAATAAGACAGTTGATTCGATCAGCCACTACATGTACTAGAGATATTGTAGTACGTTTTCCAGAAATAACAATGTATTTGTAATAAGACAGTTGATTCGATCAGCCACTACATGTACTAGAGATATTGTAGTACGTTTTCCAGAAATAACAATGTATTTGCAATAAGACAGTTGATTCGATCAACCACTACGTGTACTAGAGATATTGTAGTACGTTTTCCAGAAATAACAATGTATTTTTAATAAGACAATTAATTCGATCAGCCACTACATGTACTAGAGATATTGTAGTACGTTTTCCAGAAATAACAATGTATTTTTAATAAGACAATTAATTCGATCAGCCACTACATGTACTAGAGATATTGTAGTACGTTTTCCAGAAATAACAATGTATTTATAATAAGACAATTGATTCGATCACCCACTACATGTACTAGAGATGTTGTAGTACGTTTTCCAGAAATAACAATGTATTTGTAATAAGACAGTTGATTCGATCAGCCACTACATGTACTAGAGATATTGTAGTACGTTTTCCAGAAATAACAATGTATTTATAATAAGACAATTGATTCGATCAGCCACTACATGTACTAGAGATATTGTAGTACGTTTTCCAGAAATAACAATGTATTTGTAATAAGACAGTTGATTCGATCAGCCACTACATGTACTAGAGATATTGTAGTACGTTTTCCAAAATAACAATGTATTTGTAATAAGACAGTTGATTCGATCAGCCACTACATGTACTAGAGATATTGTAGTACGTTTTCCAGAAATAACAATGTATTTGTAATAAGACAGTTGATTCGATCAGCCACTACATGTACTAGAGATATTGTAGTACGTTTTCCAGAAATAACAATGTATTTATAATAAGACAATTGATTCGATCAGCCACTACATGTACTAGAGATATTTTAGTACGTTTTCCAGAAATAACAATGTATTTATAATAAGACAATTGATTCGATCAACCACTACATGTACTAGAGATATTGTAGTACGTTTTCCAGAAATAACAATGTATTTGTAATAAGACAGTTGATTCGATCAGCCACTACATGTACTAGAGATATTGTAGTACGTTTTCCAGAAATAACAATGTATTTGCAATAAGACAATTGATTCGATCAGCCACTACATGTACTAGAGATATTGTAGTACGTTTTCCAGAAATAACAATGTATTTGCAATAAGACAATTGATTCGATCAGCCACTACATGTACTAGAGATATTGTAGTACGTTTTCCAGAAATAACAATGTATTTGTAATAAGAAAATTGATTCGATCAGCCACTACATGTACTAGAGATATTGTAGTACGTTTTCCAGAAATAACAATGTATTTGCAATAAGACAATTGATTCGATCAGCCACTACATGTACTAGAGATATTGTAGTACGTTTTCCAGAAATAACAATGTATTTGTAATAAGAAAATTGATTCGATCAGCCACTACATGTACTAGAGATATTGTAGTACGTTTTC
This sequence comes from Halesus radiatus, assembly GCA_022606495.2. NCBI lineage: Eukaryota > Metazoa > Arthropoda > Insecta > Trichoptera > Limnephilidae > Halesus > Halesus radiatus. The sequence continues at coordinate 74,111 of JAHDVE020006824.1, forward strand.
CAGAAATAACAATGTATTTGCAATAAGACAATTGATTCGATCAGCCACTACATGTACTAGAGATATTGTAGTACGTTTTCCAGAAATAACAATGAGTTAGTATTATTTGGATCAATGACCTTTCTGACCACGACCACCTTTTCCTTAATAGAAGAACATTACTTATATTAAGTCCATAATCATATTCACTCCGGTTAAACATTCTATATCCAGTACAGGGCGCTAATGAAAATAATGTTTTATAATAAATATTAAAAAAGGGAGACAACCTGAAAATTATAACACATTTATAACCAGACGCAATACATATTGTAAAACTTAAATATTAACATTTAATTTTTTTTAGTCATTGCATTTTACGTTATCCGTGTTTAATTTGTTTTATTTGGTGTTTCCTATAATTTATTGTTATTCTTTTCAATTACACTCTTTACCAAATTTTGTATATTTTTATCTCCTTCTTTTCTATAATTTACCAACTTTTTATATAGCTGAAACTTCACTGTTTAAAGTATATTTAACCCAAAGAATAAAAAAAATAAAAAATAAAAATAATAATAATAATAAATAAAAATAAAATAAAAATAAATTAAAATTAAATAAAATTAAATGAAATAAAAAAAAAAAATAAAAAAAAAAAATTTAAATAAATAAATTAAAAAAATTAATAATAATAATAAAATAAAATAAAATGACAATAACCCGACTCAAGTATTTGTTTCCAAGTTGTTCTATGGTATCCCCGACTCATATAATATACTACTGACACTAACTATCTAAACTTTAATTTCTTAATATTGTTCACTTTGTTTACAGGACGTTTTTACAGATTACCTAATCCTTTATTTATAATACGGTCAAACGTGGTTTTAGCAAACAAACCACACTTAAACACATACAAAGATTAAGTCATCATTTAAATTATTTTATGAATGGTTTTATCTTGTACCACATCCATATTTATTATAATGCAGTATATAGAATAATACATTTGTAGACTACAGCGTTATAGTTTTCGATAATAAAAATAAACAATTATTCGTATAGTGGAAATACTCTCAGTATCGCCCTGGTGAGAGACGACCATTCAGAATCGAAACGTTGCTTGAAATGACTTTACCCGAGTTTAGTGACCAGATTTGAATAGCCAGGTACTTCCACACCTTCCTCTCCACCATCTCCTTCAACCTCACAACATACCCAATCGGGGATGCCATAATCCTTCTAGCTCCAGATGGTTGAGAGCAGTTGGGAATCTCACATATATTTGGAAACAATCACTCTATCATTTGTATTAGCGTCTTGCAATATATCGTAAGGAATAAATACAGTTAGCTTCTTTTTTTTCAATTTAACATTAAATTTAGTTTTGATGATTTAACTTCATCTCTTTATATGGTCTATAAATAATGTGTAATGATGGCCTGTCCAAAAAGAGAAAATAAATGTTAAAAAAAAATAAATAAAAAAATAATAATAAATTCGTAGAATAGACGTAATATAAGAATAATATAAGAATAGGAAGTAATATTTGTACAGCGCCCCTGAGGTGATTTCTCACAAAAGCGGCGCTATAAAAATCATCCGATTATTATTATTATTATATATAATATATTTAAAAAAATAATAAGTACATGAAAAGCAATTTACTTTTGTGCCACCGAGTATTTCTCATTCCGTGTGTAATATATTCTAAGGGTTTTTTGTAAAGGTCGCCCCTCCGGCCGCCCTGTACTGCGTATACATATACTCCTTAGGGCCGGAGAAGTGTATACAATTATTATTATTATTATTATTGTTAACATTGGGGTAAGGGCGAGGGAGGGGGAAAGGTCGAGGGAGGAGCAACAAACAGCTGGCGGCAGCTGCCATCTGCAGCAGCCCTGAAGGAACAGGGTTGCCAAACAACCCATTTCATCATTTAATTGATTAATTTAGGCAATAGTCTGTGGTATTATGTGTACAGATTTATGATGCGGTGTCAAATCTGTGGTAAGCTCGGTTGGTCATTTTGCTATGTTCAGAAAAAAGGTAATTTTTGTAATTGGCGAATAAATTTCGTTAAGGTTAAACAAAAAGTTATAACTTTCACAGATGGAGCTATTTAAAAAAACACTTTTAGCACATAATGCTTTTAAATATTGAGATGAATTGTTTGTTGGCGGTGTACACACGGAATATAAAATAAAATAATGTGTTAGTAATAATAATAATAATAATACTTGGATGACTTGTATAGCGCCATTTTTTGTGAAAAATTACCTCAACGGTGCTGTACAAATACTACTTCTAAGGTATTTTCTAGTTATAAATCTTAGCTGTAAGCCATTAGTAATTAATCTAATATGTAAATTATTATATATAAGTCTAAGTGATAAGGTATAGGTTAGATAAATTATGTTGTAAAGCGCCCTTGAGGTGATTTTCTCACGAAAACGGCGCTATAGAAATAATCCATTTATTATTATTATTCTAAGGTTTATCTTATTATGTACAAACAGATACAGAAATATACTTACCCGGTAGGTCACTCCAGATTAAAACGTTAAATTACAAAGTTTTCGCTTGAGATGATATGATTTTGCACGCACGGGACACAATATTAGAAAACGCTGCACTTTGCATGATATTGCAGTTACTGTTTAAATCCTATTTTTCATTGATATTATATTTATTAGAAGGTTATTGGCAAAAGAAAAGTAAGTATTTATCTGAGACATTATTTTATTTGAGATTTTTCATAATATTACAGTTACAAATATTTAGTTATTTACAACAATGTTCGACTATGAAAAGTTTTAAATTTTTCTGTTAATTGCTTTAGGTAGATATTAACGGCTAGCTGCGCTATGTTAATTAGGTATGCAACCGAACCACCGAAGAGATGAGTTTTGAGTTTTGCTCTGAATTCTGTCGAGTCTTTAATCAATCTTAGATCACATGGCAGTTTATTTCACGATTTAGGGCCTGACACGCTGAAAGCTCCCTCACCAAACTTAGTATCTGGTGTGCGCTTTGGTTCCTTCAGCCTTCCGATAGCCGACGACGTTGCTGATCTAAGAGTTGACTGTCGTGAATTAGAATTTTCAGGGATGCACAGTTCCGATATATAAACCGGAGCCATCCCGTTAATTGATTTAAACACCATACAACAAAGTTTGAGCTGGATTCTTTCAGGGCATTTGATCCAGTGAAGATTTTTGAGATGCTCTGAAATATGAGAGTACGAGTATTTAGACACACCTGTGATAAGTCTTGCCGCAGCGTTAAAAACGGATTGTAATTTGTTAATTTGATCGAGTTGGGGAGACTTGCATACTCCATTACTGTATAAAACTCAAATACTCCAAGAAACTTCATACGTTAGTCTTATAATGATATATTGTATTTTTATAATTTTGTTTAAATACTTAAGTTCTATTCCCACAGTAACAAATTATTCCATTTCATATTCCGTTTGTACACCCGCCAACAAACAATTCATTTCAATATTTAAAAGCATTACGTGCTAAGAGTGTTTTTTTTCTAAAATATTCAAATAAGCGCCATCTGTGAGAGCGTATTACGTTTTGTTTAGCCTTAAAGGAACTTATAGTATCTCCAGGGTTTATAGCTTTTGAGGAAATGTGGCCATCTTTGTGTTTATTTCAATTAAATGCGAACTCTTCTTTTGCCAGCAATCTTCTAATAAATGTAACATCAATAGAAAATTGGGATAAAATTGCAACTGTAAAAATCATATCTTTTCAAAGCTTAAATTTACTAATAAAACTGTATTCATCTGAAGCGACTTGCCAGGTAAACATGTTTTTCTATATCTGTTTGTACATAATTAGATAGAGAATATGAAGCAATATTTGTATAGCGCCTTGGGGTGATTTTTCGCAAAAACGGTGCTATAAAAATAATCCATTTATTAATATTAAAAAAAAGTTATCATAATTTGATTCACAATGTTAGCACATTCAATCTCAACCAAAACTATTTTATTATGAGGTAGTTGAAATAATTTGTTAGGTAGGCATCTTATTTAGAAATATAAAAAGAAAAAAAAATCAGTTCAACGTTGAAACAATCATCAATTTCAGTAAAATCACGAAGCATAGTATTTCTCTTTCCTCCAAAAGGCATGATTTTCAAAACCTAATTAGATATTTCGGGCAATCTTCATAAAATTACTCCGGAAGCAGTGAATTATTATTGTCCAAGGTTCAAGGATTTTTTTCTGTGAGTAAGAAAACAATGAAATTATTATAAAACAATTGTACAGAACTAAATCTTAACGATGCAAGTAGTAAGTGGGAACTATAATTTTTCAATAAAAAAAAACACAGCCCGAATTCAAACAGCTTTCAATTCGATCCGGAGGGTTCATAATTTGAAATATTACAAAAGCACTAATACCAACGCAGTTTCGTGTATTGTTAGAATTGTTGCACGTCCACTCAAAGGCTGTACCAAGCACGTGCATGCATCCTCTTCAGGAAGTCCCTCCTTCCCCGTCCTTTCAATACAACCTTACCCCCTCTTGATCTAACTCCACCGCAACAAGACACACAACCTCTGTTGTGATCGCTAAAATGCTACACCCGAATCAAAAAGTACAAACTTTCCGTGTATCCAAACAGTTTCAAAAAGTTAATTTTTCGACTAAAGCCGCTTTACTTCTGAAAGACGTGGTTTCAGCGCGGCCCGACCCGTTTGAAAGCTTTCCAGCATTTGGCTTAGAGCGCAGCATTCATTCTTCAGCGCGCTGTTGTCACGGAAGGTTGTGCGTGTGTCTGTTCGATCATTTCTAGTTCAACAGCTGATCGCTCGCGTCATAATATTTCGTATTCGTTCGGTTCTCAGAAATAAACTTAGCCTAAAACGATTGGACAAAGTGAACAGTGGAAAGTAACGGACTCTCGCAAATATAATATAACATATGACTGTGCGGAACTGTGTAAAAGTGATTGAATTTGAACGTTAAGTTTTGATTAGTTTTAATAATAACTGAAATCAAGGTGAATCGAAAAAGCAACAAGATGGTGAGGAGTCTATCCCAGTGGACAAAGACTTTGAGTTTTCCCTCGAGGCTGTCTCCGAACAGGAGCTCCAAGGAGAGCGTCATCAACATGCAGCCGGCTGCCGGCTTCGGGGCCTCCCCCACCCCTAGCTCGGGCTCCATCCCCCGCCAGTCCTGCTCGCCGGACCAGAAGATCACGGAGATCAGCCAAATCGTAAGACACTCTTTAAATACTCATTCTCATCGGAGGTTGCCAATCCTAACCCTTCAGGCAACAGCCTGGAACTGCGTTCGAACAAGTCACTAGGTTGCCATGTTAAAAGGTATCTTCTTCTACGAGTTTTAGTTGGGTGTTCTTGTATCTGTCGGTCCTCAAGTTGTGATCAAGATATTGGCATTTCCATTTTAAAAATATCAAAACAGTTAATTATTAGACTTTGTCTTTGAAACTCCATTAAATTGCGGATTGTATCATTTGAATACCTTTGAACAGTTGTGACATTTGATAAATAAGAACCTATATAAAAAAGTTGCGTTTCTTACTTTCTTCTGAACGTGTTAAATTCCATTGAAGATTCTTAATTTAGATATATTTTAATTATTTCAAAATATCAAACACGGCGAGTTCACATATTTGGCAAACCTGTATTTTTGCTTGGTGACAGAGTTTTTAATTAATATTATCTATTCAACAGAATATAATTCTCTGTTCAAACTTATCACAAATCTGTATTTGAAAGGTTGAAAATAATCCATACGAAACCTCTTATTGCTGTTGTAAATTTTATGTTATTTTTGTTAAAATGGGTAGACTTTTTATTAATAATAATATCACCCCAATTTATCATGATAATATTTGAGTCGTGGTTTTGTTGATCCGTGATCTTTCGTGAATCGTTTCGTGGTACAATTTATCACATTCTGTTGTTTGGCCTATCTATTGATTGATTATTGAATTAACTGCCTAACTGAAACCTTTGAAGTTAAATTCGTTGAAGGTTTTCCACTGTTGTGTGTTGTTGGCCTGGTCCAGACAGCTTCCATCTTCCATCTGACAGGTGGCGCCCATCGTAAACTTCAACTTTAATCTCAGACACCAATTTTTGACATCCTTTATCCAACGACTTTCAACCGGTTGGAGGTTTATCGCCGAGAAAATAGAACCAACAATAATACACATCATTAAATTGGATATTGGCAATTCAATTTTCAACGGCAGAATTTTTTTCTTAATTTCTTAGTTATTTCCATTTTAAAATTTTAGTGAACAAAGGTTTATAATATACTGAACATTAACTAGAAAAAAACTCTGCTTATTCTGAAGCAGTAAAAACTTACGAACGCTGAGCTGTGTTGTCATGAAATTTACACAGCTTTTGTATCAGGTCAACCCTATCAGTTACAGCTCGTGACCTTATTTCCATCATCATCTATGGAACTATGAAATATCGATTTAGTTGTAAACATTTATACATTCTGCGTGTTATGCCATTTTTTTTTGCTCCTTATTTTCTATGTTCAATACCTACCTACCTCGGAAAAAGAGTGTTGAAAAGTTTGGGCGAAGCCGGGTAGTAAGGCTGGTTTATTAAAATTATTAATGAACTTTAAACAAAGCAAACGCAATTGTCATTATCAAATGCTATTTTTGTAAACAATTCCTTTTATGGAACTAAAAAAATACTGTTAATGAATTAATGTCGATAAATCCTTACCGCAATATTCCATATTTGTACTAAATTATCAAACCGCAAAACATTTTACAAGATAACACCATTTTAATCGAGGTTCGAAGAGCGTGACACAGCCACTAGTGTGTGTGATTCATGGCATTCTGCGGATTTGCGATGAATTCATCTCGCCTTTTGCATACTAAGCCGATGATGATGATGTTAGAATATTGAATAATTCCCGATTATTTGTTCCCGCGCGCTGTTTGTCCGAAGTAACACATTTCAGAACTCTTTAAATATAGATCCAGTGAATTATGTAAACAAACTGACGCTATCCATCTAGCCGGAATAGAGCCAGTACCGTCCATGTCTATATACCATAGTATAGGCTGCCAGTTTGTAGTGGAGCATGGAGTACAGCTACAGATAGATGTTCGTAAAAATAAACTTGACGAAGCGTCGAGCTTGGTATAGAATCTTGGAAGAAAGCCGGACGTTTTCTCATTCATTCAAATTTGTTAAAATTTTCAAATAATCTTGATCGGGTCATATCAACCTAATTTTGACAAAATGAAGTCTGTTTTTTGTTCATTATTAATTATTTATTGTTTTTGTGTTTAATTCGTAGAACTCCATTTATCTATTTTTTTAAATTTAATTTAAATCAAATTTAATAATGTTATTATTAAGTTCTGGAAGTATTTTTAGTTTTTATTATTGTGACGGCTATTTCGGCGTTTAATGCAATTTTCAAACTGTGGTTAATCCACATTCTAATTTGGACAGGTTTTAAAAAAAATAATTATTTACTATCGGTAAAAACGATTTAGTTAGAAAACAATTAAAATTCTGAATTCTGTGAGGTTTTCACATTTATAGTGTGTTTCCTCGTATTTAACTGATAATGTTGTCTTAATTGATTTATTTAAATGTGTTGTATTGTTTTGACAATGTGAACATACTGAGAAGCGGTGAATATATAATTTTCCTTACTTTATTAATTAAAGTTATAATAGGATCATTCGTTCGTTTATTAATTTCTAATTGTTCAAGTAAATTTAATCTTGGGCCCTTTCTTTCTATATGTAAGGATTTGGTTTGTTGTTGTCAAGTAGGACGTGATTATTTACTAAGAGATGTTCTGCGTGTTTTGTTGTTGTTTTGTCTCTGCTATTTATTTGTTTCTAACATCATGTGAATATTATATTATTTTTAAGTTCTGCTATTGTTGTTTTTTTTTACTATGCGTGTATCTTTCTAATGCAATTTTTTTTAAAATTATTTTTACGCTTTACAAATAAATGTGTAATAGTAACAAAATTCATATAAACACCAGGCCACATTCTGGTAATGCCAACGATTGACGATATTGTTGTCACACATAATACTAATGAAAAACATTGCAGAACTTAATATGTATTTGTAAAATGTTAATGATGTCTGTCTTTTAAAAGAGTTCAGTTATAATTCTAACTGAAAAGCAGTGGCAGTTCATTAATTTTAAACGAAAATAAAGTGAAATGCTTGTCACTAATTAGTATAATTGCTGCCGACTGGTAGCCACAGCTACAGCTACAGCTACCCGGTTATTAGTTCCCAACAATAGTCGGGGTTGTTAACTTCCATTCAGTCATTCAAGACCCAAGACATGGTCATTGGTTTTACTTTAGGCATTCACGCAACTCGAGATGTTGTCCCTAATGTCTTTCAGAGTTGCATAACTCTCGAACCGGGTACAGGCCAGTTCAAGGAAGGTCTTTTGTTAGCTATGCCACTAACCGTTTACTCTCATTGATGCTCGAATATGTATTTGAGGACTTTAGCGAAGTGAACACGGTGATTACCTGCTCTACCGTTTCTATTATCAACTATCCGTGAACCTTTGATTTGTTCAATAATATCTGGTTTATACGGGTTGCAAGGAGTTGAATTAATGTAATTTACTTTCTAAATGGATCGTAGTGCGAAGTAAGATTATCGTTAGGCTTTTTTCAAATTGGTAGGCCAGTATGATAATTGGTCAGAGGCACTAGTTTTAAAACCGTCGAGTAATTTAAATTTTAGATTTGGTTCTGGTTCTGGTCTAATAAAGAAGCAAACGAGCCAATTGCACAACCGTGAAACAGTCACATTCATACGCAGTGTTCGCCGCAGGTTTACGGGCGTGGGCAGAATCTACAGAGAATAATAATAGTTTCACTTGTGGCAATGAGTATATATCAGCAAAGTGCAAGGCGGCGAGTTATGGTTTACTAATAACTAGTCTAAAAGCACCCCCGCTTTCTATTCTGTCCTTTTAGGGGGACAGTCAGAAGTGACGTCACCGTCCAGCATTGCTATATCCCCCTTCTGCAGGGAGTGGTATTGCTACGAGTATGGGGTGTGGCAGATTCGTGAGAAACGCAAAGATAAACCTATTAATGTAAATTAAATAGGGGTGCGGATGAAAGCGGCGCAAGGATGGCCTCTGCCAGAGAGTGGCGCCAGGCGATCAATAGTCAACTTAACTAAAAAAAAACATCCAAGTAATTACACCCGCATTCTTAAAATAACATGCAATTATGTCGTGTAAATATTAATAATAGAGAGTGCTCAGTATTTTGACTGATTAAAAAGCAAATGTAGAAGATAATTAAAATTTTATTTTAATAATATATTTCGCTTCGTTACAAATGCTTCCATGCTAATAGCTAATAGGTGATCTCTGTTTCTATTGCAATGCAACAACACTCGATAGCGTATTCGGCACTCGATTCTAAGTGAATTCCAATCTGAATTGATTGCGCAAGCAGCGAGAATCACGATTTGCAAACATAAATGGAATTTTTGCGATTAACATTAAGTATCTAAGTTCGGCGGCCAAGAGGCGGCCCGGTATCTTGATTGAAGAATCACGCGCGGGGGAATTCACCGCACTGTATATCATCAAGCTATAATAGTCGTCGCCAAGTTTCGATGTAAAATCAAACTTCTCTAAACTGCATTCGTCTCTCGTCTTGAGAAAGTCGGAGAAATATGTGCGAGAAGTATGCAATTCTACTTGTCTACCCGGAACGTGGGATAAATGATTGTGCCCCATGTGCACTGTGAAGTTTACACTGCACTCTTATTCGACAAACAGCATTATTAAGTAGTCTGTATTTTCTGCGCTTCGCGAACCGCTATGCTCGTGGCCGGTGCACTTTGCACAACGGTTGTGCATTCCGCGTTGCATTGTTGCTGCGATTAGCAGTTCTGTCCTGTTGGGCGTGTGAAGGTCGACCGAAGGAAACGTTGAGTTCGTCCGTTCCCTGGTCTGCGGTCCTGGTGGCTATTGTGCCGGAGAAAGCTCCCAGCATTCCGAATTCCGAGCGCCGGCACCTGTCGAAAATTCTGCACGATTATTTTTCTAGACTGCCCGTAAACTCGCCACTGGCCAGTTGTTGTTGCAAATAATTCTCCGGCGCTCTAGATTTTTGTAAAAGGCCCATTGTACCGAGTAAATGTCGGTGTTTACGAGCACAATCAAATTCAAAGAGTGAATTTCGCCGGTCTCGATAAAATATGATTACCTACTTGCAGTCTATTGTGTTGGCTTAACACAAAAGATACTTTTACTTTACGGAATATTATAAATTGAAGAAAAGTGTAGCGAATTTGTTCTGATATTCAATGCTTAAACATTTATCGAGAGAGTTTGCAATCATCATTCGCTATCTATTCATGTCTACTATCAGAATGACTTAACAATTGTGAATATTGGTGCAAATTAATCTGTACTACCTTTGTGTACTGGAATAATTGCAGGTTGAGTAATTTTGCAGGTCTCTTTGCTTCCAAACAATACCAACATGTTTCATTCATACACATAATATTTATTATAAGTATATAGGTATCATACATACATCTATATATTTGAAAATCAATATAAGTTTGTCTATTTGTTTGTCCTCGATTTTATCGAAAATTACTTTGACCGGTTTGACTGAAAATAGCACAGTTTGTTTTTATTAGTGCCAGGAAGGTTTAGAAAGTAGTTTTAATGAAATCCAATATATAAAACTGTTGCTATAACGTTTAAAAATTAGTATGAAAAACATTGAAGCCGCCATGTTTCATTTAGGATAGCCCTCTGGTTAGCCACAGATTACATATTCAAAAGAAGAAGGTTTTTTGGGTAAAATATTTTCAAAATGGAAAACACGAGTAGGTACCCTTATGATTTAGAAATATTTTGGAAAAAATAAACGTCTGGAATGAAATGAAATATTCAAATTAATGTTTCTTTATTTGGAGATAGGTACTTTCGCTGTCAAATCAATTATGGCACCCTAATGACAAGTGAAAAATCCCGAGCAAGGCCGGATACACATCGTATTATATAAAATACAGCCCAGTAATTTTTCACAAAAACGGCGCTATACAAATCATCCAATTATTATTAAATTAAACATGGTGTTGAATTGTAATGTTTACTAACTTATATTGATTTTGAAACTATTTTAATTAAGTACTATGAATCAACGTTGGGTTAACGAAATACAAAATACCATAATCATGCAACCCAGGAAGCACCCGACCAAATGTCAGCATCTTGAAATGTTGCAACCAGCTTGACATCGGAAGTAGCGTCAAGTCGATAACGGTTGACAGTAAACAGAACACAGAAATGTGACCCACGACTTCGACTGGTGTCACAATTTCCCCTGTCGGTAGATGCGACTAGACCTGGGAGACAAGATGGTACCTACGCTGCAGTGTTTTGTAAACAGTAAACACTGTCTGCGGGAGATTTCCCGTAGTCAGAAGACAATAAAGAGCTATACTTAATTGATATAGCTAAATAGTGCAAAACCTATTTTAGACGGTACTTTTTTTTCATCCAGATTCCATATGGGTTGTCTTTTTCTATAGAAATTGCCATAGAAAAAGACAACCCATATGGAATCTGCTTGAAAAAAACTATCGTCTAAAACCTGCTTTAGAACTTGTTCACCATTTTTGGATTTTTGCTATCCTTTGGTAATTATTTAAAAAACAGGTAATAACTGTATTGCAGAACTTGCCTACATCTAGCTAGCACTACTTTTTACTCATACATTTCTTTTAAAGTGATAACTTATTCCACAAGTCTAAACATATTCACAGCCCACAATTGTTGTAAATACATTTTTTTGTTTAAGGGGGAGAGGGACGTCGGAGAGTTATTATTTATTAATTCAAAATAGTGATAGTATTATTACGCAATACGATAAAAATAATGTTTTTAAATAGAAAAATATTTATTAAATATTTTATAAATTTACATATTTATCAAAATCCAATCAGAAATATTTATTTTTTCTGACCGTTCCATTGTATGTTTTACAAAATATTTAAAATACGAATATGATTTTTAAAGTGGAGAAAAGTATGTTTAATAATTTGTCGTTTCGTTTTTGTAAATAAACCTAACCAAAAATTTGTAATCCGCATTACAAAAAAAGCAATGTTTTTTTTGCGTAATAATACTATCATTATTTTGAATTAATAAATAATAACTCTCCGACTCCCTCTCCCCGTTAATTCACAGAGCCTTGTTTTACGTAAGTAATTTTAAAGTGAAGTCAGTTATTTCCTTAATTTGTAAAGCGCCCTTAAAAACGGCTCTCTTTTATTGTCTAGTCTTCTTCTCTTCGGTCACTTTCACAGAAATGTGCCCAACCTAATCCCAAACTGTTTGGTTATCTTTAAATCAGGTCTGAGTTCACGGGCGTTCTTGTTTTTGTATTGTGGAAATCTAGTCAATTGTTTTTTTGTTTGAGTCCGAACTACCGAATTTAATTTGATCAGAAAGTCCAAAAAACTAAGTGCCTACGTATAATGCGTTTAATTTCAACGAGTTTTGTTTATGCGGCTCATTCGAGTGCCTTTATCTTGTCTACGATCGTTCCGCTTCGTGCTTCCCAGTAATTTTATGTTTTACGTATCGACTGAATTTTCAAAAACAACCGCTTGCTTCGTGGAGTGCAACACTGTTTACTTTCGAAAACATTAAAATTCCTTTTCATAAAATTCTATTCAAATAGTTTCGGAAGGTTTTCATTGGAAGTTAGAAAAAAATGCTGGCAACCTGATGTTTAATTGATCAGTTCTATTGCTATGCGCGACATCCTAGACCAGACATTACGTGGGCTGTAATGCGGTTTAATATAATATAATTTTATACTCATGTACACAGTACACGCATACTTTGTTTTGAAAACATTCTTTGGGATTCTTGTACAAGTGCGGAGGTGTAAATGAATTGATTTCTATCAGATTTGGGAGAAAAGAATTTTGATTTGCTTTTTTAATATGCCAATTTAGTAGCAAGTTTAATCCGTGTGAAATAATTTGATCACTTCCAATCCTATGCAAGTGTCCTAGACTTAAGTTGTGCGGCAAACATAATGGTTGTATTTATTCCCATGTTGTGATTTCAAACACTTGCGTGGGGTTCCAGATCCTATGGACCCACCTAAATTTATTATACCACTTACCGTCGAGACGTATTGACATATTTTATTAGTTCCACATTCCGTATTCGATTATTTTACAATGAAATATTTGTCATTCGCCGTTGGTTGGTAGCCAAATTGATTGGTAATTGGAGCGGCACTGTATGTGGAGCATTTACATGCGTGTAATGCGACACGTATGTTATAATTTTAATTTATATTCGACATGTTGATGTTTCTTGTGTCAAATTGACAAACCAATAATTTGTTGTTTGATTTTGTTAATTGCAAAAACGCCTCTTCTATAATGTTATTGCATTAATTTAATAATCACTCTCCTTTGCACCTTCTGTTATCAATTGAATCACTTTCGAGTTGAATACAATTAAATATCTTATTGCTTATTGAATTGAATTTTAGACTTGCTGTTTCATCAATTTTCCGCGTGATTTCTTTCGTGTTCCATTTAATCTTGTTAGTACACGGACTCATTGTTTTATCTGTTCTTTGTTTGTGTGTTTTCTTACCCAATTGTGTTATGATATTGTGACCTCATGTAAATGAACGTAAACCTAAGGTGTAATGCTTTCTTACAAGTGTGTTTAATTACCATTACCGGCCAGTGTATTACAGTAAGGCCAGGTGCTGAAGCAGTGTTTGCTAGTGTTCAAGCTCGTGATCCGAGAATTAGGAGCAAGCGGTTCGTTACTGCCCAATGGTTCAAGAAAAACAAATGTATAACTACGCCCTGAATCACGATGTGAACGGTTTTCTGCCCGGGGCTGTGTGCATAACTATTAACTACTGACCTTCAGGTGGGTACCACTATCTGAGTATATCTACTCAAGCACACTCATTACATCCTTTACACTGTTTATTAATAGCCTGAAACTCTTACATGTAACTGACAACCCAATGATCTGGGAATCAAATAACAAATAAATTGTCCATAATCACGACCAAATTGCTTTAAATCGACCAATTTTTCGAAGTTCACTCCATGAAAGATACGTTCGTGTCTTTCCTAAGTATCTTATGTTGTGTTTTATTTGAAAACCAGTCGTTTTATTTACTTTAAAGCTGTTGCTCTAATGCATTATGCTGCTCTAATATGTTTATAATCGTTTCTTGACTGCATCACACCTTTCCGAGATCACACCTCCGCAATCAATTCGTCTATTATCTTTTTGTTGATCCTCTGTAACGGTGAAGGCACTCGACTCGCACCCAGACCCAGGTGGAGAGTTAGACCTAGAACACCTGCAGCTCCAGCTCTAGCTGGTGTACGGTGTACCCGTGTAAACACAATACTTAGTTCCCGGCCGGGATCATTGCAGGGATCTTCATAAATGACCGCAGAGTGCTCGGGTCGCCTGATGATGGTCCCGGAGAGCCTGAGGCCTAAATATACTTCTAATCTTTTTAGCCGATCTGATCCATACATGTTATTGTAATTAATTGCCCCTGTTATTACGGGCAGTGCTCTCTGAAGGGTTCAATCCGGAGAGCCCAGGATACGACCATTTAGATTTTTTACATCTATTGTTCGGTGTCTGATGACCGACCGTAAGAGAAATGCTGAACAAAAACCATATTCACACCGAACTCATTTGCTTTTACAAATTAAATTCTTTCAGTGCGCTTTCTAGAAATCTAGCCTATCATTACGTGTCATCACATATTTTCTTAACAAACTCACGTTCTTCAATTTTTAATTATTAATTATTTTTATTGAGATTTAAAAACCTCATTTTAATATTTAATCATTGTAGAAAATAATATTAACATACCCTAAATGAAACACGAAAAACGAAAAAAAACGACGGAAAATAAAAAGATTTTAGTCGCATCTGGGCCTCGAACCCAGGACCTCTGCCTATCCGGGGCGACCGCTTAACCAACTTAGCTAATGAGACCAGTTCAATTGATGTCATCTTCATCGATATCATATCTCGAAGTCAAGATTTGTCAATATTATTTTCCATTTTTAATCCCATATTATTGGCAGCTATCTTTATAATGATTAATAATATGGCATTTAAAATGGAAAATAATATTGACAAATCTTGACTTTGAGATATGATATCGATGAAGACGACATAAATTGAACTGGTCTCTTTAGGTAAGTTGGTTAAGCGGTTGCCCCGGGTAGGCAGAGGTCCTGGGTTCGAGTCCCAGAAGCGTCTGAAACTTTTTATTTACTCACGTTCTTCTTTGATAAATACTCCGTTTGTATGTTTATGATCTCTTCCACTTTCCACCATCGACATTATTCCTAATCTACTCGAATAACTAATAAATTGCTCAGGCATTATTATTATTATTAATCACGCACAAATGGAATTATTCGTGCCACCACTGCCACCTAATGATAGCCTAGCAAATATCCGAACAACATAATTATAGGAATTGAGTAATTGTTTTATGAAACGCTTCCCAGGATACAAAAAACGGGTAGTCCTGCATTTAAAATTGAGACCCTTTTCAAAATAATTATTACTGGCGAAAACTAATTGTACAATGTACAAACACCCACATTACTTAATAGGTGGGCACCATAAATTATTAAAACTCAGTTAATGTTTATTTTTTTTAAATACGCGATTTGTACAATTATTATAATATTTCATGTATCGTTTATCCAAAAGTATAATCGATAATTACTTATGAATTATGCTTTGTCCACGAGTTATTTTTAATCGGATTTTCAAAATAAACATGATACCATTTTGTTTAATTTGTATGTTCATGAACGTACTTGTGATATGTTGCTATTTTCATATTCTAACAATAACTTTTGTGTAATGTACGTCGTTTAAAGTTAAAACAACGTGGTAGTCATTTCAAGTTGGAAGTGCACCTCTTAATATTTTTTTTCTTTATTATTGTTATCGGTAAAATGTATAAACCTCTATCTTATGTGTACCCGGCCTTAATAGGGATTTTTTTTTTAAAATAAAGTTATTAAGTTGTGAATTCTTGCTTGTCGTTTGGGTGCCATAATTGATTTGACAGCGAAAGTAATGCCTTGTGACGACTATTACTATCTCTAAAGAAAGAAACGTTCATTTGAAAAATTTGTTTCATTCCATTTTTTTTTCAAATAATTAAATAAAGAAGTTCTTAAGTAGGTACCTACTTGTGTTTTCCGTTTTGAAAATATTCTACCCAAAAAAACCTTCTTCTTTTAAATATGTAATCTGTAGCTAACCAGAGTGGTATATCTATGGGCTAACCTCAATACAACATGGCGGTTTCAATGTTTTTCATACTAATTTTAAAACGTTATAGTAACAGTTTTGCATGTTGTATTTCATTCAAACTACTCTCTAAACCTTCCGGGCACTAATAAGAACAAACCGTGCTATTTTCAGCGAAACCGGTCAAGAAAATCGAGGACAAACAGACAAACACTCATTTTTATATATAGAGATTTAGAAAAAGTGTAACTTGTGAAGATTGTACTAATCTTCCACTCAAAATTTATTATTATTCCAATGTTTTTAAAATTTTAAAATATATAACGAATTTATTAGCATGAAAAAAAATTATGAGTAATTAATTTTATTACCTATTTACATAAATTCAATGTTTATTTATGTTTTGGGTTCTGAATGAAATGTGCCAAATTAAACTAGATGATTTAGGATCCTTCGGATTCCTCGGCCATAGGAGTCCGGCATTCTAATTATGCAGATTTGAGGTTTGGTCCTTCGGGGTTTGGGCCTCTGCTAATGTTTCCTGTGTGCGTCTGTCTGGCGGGTGGAAGTGGCAGGAGTGGAGGCGTGGGACCGGGACAGGGTACGCCACTGTGCTGATGGGAATTAAAGGACGACCCAACCGGGCAGAGGTTCGGAACTTGGGAAATAAATTATTCTTGTATCGGGATTTTAAGTATTATACTTAGATAGATGTATCAATTGGATAACCGTCAAATTGATATTCAATGATAAGTGTTTGTAACGCATTGTTAAATGTTTACTACTTGTTCATGATTACTAGTAGTAAACAGCACATAGCTCTCATTGTTCCACCTAGAAAAAAAACACAGGAAGCTGTGCAATTTCCATGAAGCCATAGTTCACTATTCGAGGGTTATTGTTCGTCGTAAAAGCACCTTGGTGCTTTTCATAAATTTCGTTTCGTCATATTTTTTGTTATCAATTTATCTTGCTATTGCTGCTTCAGACAAGCGAACAGATTTCTGTTCATAATTAAGTTCGATCCAAAGCTTTATTTGTTCTTATAATGGACTCAAATTTGCACGTTCATCTCTGATACATGCGGTCGATCCGGGCTTTTCCCTTTACAACGTTTGATCAAATTACTAATACCAACGACTGATGATCTTTCTAGTTGAAGGCTCTATGTTAAAATGGAGACGAGATGTACGCTGCGCTAGAGTTTTACAGAACTCACGAACACGGAAAACCTTGTGCTGCATAGTAGCCATTTTACTCACAACTAACGCGAAATGGCTGCTTGGCGGCCCGACCACTCCAGCAGTCGTTTGCGCAGATATCAGCGATCTAGCGGTGGTATTCAAAACTTTCGGACCTCCTCTTTCAATTGCTATGTAGATCATTAGAGAAATATAGCCGTACGAAAATGAGTAAACCTTTTTTGAAATCTCTGTATACAATCAATGAATTAAATTATTTTTTATTTTATTTATTATATTATATACACCCTATATGGGCTTTTACATATTTAGTTACTTATAATAGTCACACAGGTGCAAAACACATTACAGTACCTGCACCAAAAACTAAAAATACACAGTAACAGAAAAAATAAAAAAATAACTAGTGCAATATCCGCCAAGTCAATACTGACATTGATAACAAATAAGTAAATAATGTAAAAAGTTGTAGTTAACAATAATTTATAAACCAGCCAGAAACAAATCACTCATCCTTCTTTTGAAATTTGCCAAGTTTAGATTATTGTCAAATACATCCATATCATTTAAGTATTAGTTACCAAGAAGCGTTGAATTGGTGAATTAGATTGACAATTTAACTGTGCGTAGTTTTCCGCCCCTGGATCAAGTTTTTTATCCTCCCAAGACCTCTTCTGGCCGTATTCTAACAAAGCCGGCTAATTTCTTCCCCGCTCGGGCCAAATCGGATGCGTCATGCAAATATCTTCTTTATTTCATATAATAAATATCCTCTGCGTTATTCCCGCTGAACACTTGCGGCCGATTCATTTTCACATCGCCACATGTTGCACGTGGTTACAATGCTATCCTTGTACTGAAACCTGGAAGCAGATAGGAACCTTATCAATACGTGTTTTAATTCCTCACCTTTTTGCACACCTTGTAGTATAAACATTATAATTCCGTCTTTCATGTTGAGTCATGCAATATTCGATTAAAACTGAGCGAGGACTAAATTGAGTAAAATTGTACCCTTAAGGCCATCCACCGGCTAAAATTCCAACGAAATCACGCGCTCCTTATGCAGGTGGCGACAAGGTTGAAAGTCCCACTTAACATCGGCCGCATGTTTCGATTTACGGAAAAAAACCGTCACCAAAATGCTTGTTTTATTTTATTCTGTAAAGCTCAGACATAATTATTGAAATGTTTTACGGTCATATTCTAAAAAACTTAATTTACCACAATGAACAATAGGACAACATCGGAAAAGGGGTTCGTAAGTAGGAGAGTTTGCGCTTTAAACATTTTTTTAATGTCTGATACTTTATTTTTTTCTAGGCTTATGAAAAGACAAAACAAAAAAAAATGAACGGTTATACGAAAGGCCAAAGTGTGTTCTACTTGCAGTATTTAATTAAATCGTCTACGATATTTCTAAACCATCAAATTCTCAAACCGAAAACACATGATTTTGCATTACTT
>JAHDVE020006825.1:0-51114 GCA_022606495.2 Halesus radiatus
AGCCTCTCGATCTCGAAACAATCAGGCTTACAGAAACATCAGTCCCCTAGTTTTTGATAGAGCCCGCCATTCAAAAACATCTGCTGTCTACCTTTGGCAAAATTCTCAGTACACAGTGTATGCTGGGAGGAGTTGATGGGGCCAAACTCCAAGGTCCTCCAGCTACTAATTTCTTCAGGATAGCCCATCATCTCTTGCTCCTCATAAATCATCAAAGTGTGTCTGTCTAAGACTTGGATAACCCGCTTTTCTGGTATCTGCTCAATAATAGTAAGACTCTCGAGGTTGCCACAGGACCATCCACTTTGGCAGTAAAAGGCCATAACCTGCAAATATTCGATTCGCTCTGTGCTAATGTTGAAATTCTAATTCTAAAATTTGGCGGTAGCACTGAGGAATTAAGGAAGAAAATGCTTGAAAAGGTTTACACTCTCTACAGAAAGCTGCGCACTGAGATAGGAAACTGGACGTCAAGCTTCTTCAAGATGCTTTATCAACGTAGAATCGATGCGGGATTCAAAGAGCTTTACTCCACACTTATTTCAAATCCTGAGATTCTAACATATTTTATGGTAAGCACAAACGCCTTTGTTCACGCACTCGAAGGAATTGATTCAGGATCCGACTTTCTAAGCAAATAACAGGCCTTCGCTTCGAAAGAGGTTGCAAGCTCTCTGACGCTCTATAACGACAGCAGAACTAACAAAGGTTGGCTCGATAATGTTGCAGGTAGTCGGACGGGGGTGGCCCTCGTGGTCGGATATTCTGCAGAATAGTCCGATGAGGCATAGTTCACTATCAAGTGCGACTAGGGCTTGATCGCAACCAGCAAACTCATTATTGGTTTCGTTGTGAACGATGACAGCGATAAAAACAACGTATTTCCGTCTGAAGTTGATTTTTATGGGGGCTTGCTGCCGAATCAACTTTCATATATTGGATCGATGAAGCCAGTCCCAGATGACTATTACTCCAATTTCTCCACCAAGGTCTTCGCTTTAAATCTTACCTGCTTATCCAACGCTGCATCGCTTGAAGAATGCCCATTTTGGGACCAACCTCTAAAGTTCCTCAAATTTACTATCAAGCGACCTCCTTTGCTGACTGTCGGAGATGTTTTAGAAGTCCCTCAAAAGTCGAGTAAAAATATGACGTCTTCTGTTTCCTTCTTGTCCGTGTCTGGCTGTATACTTCCTGAGAAAAATCGTTCAGTGAATCTCTTCAACTATCACGATATCGATGTAAATGTGGACCTACTCAGCCTCTTTTCTAAGTTTCCTGGTTCTATGAATGAGTTGATGGGTAATGCAGAGTTAGTTTCCCGGCTGACTTTATCTCTTGGTAAAATCTGCAGCATAATGGAACGCAAAGAGTACCAAAAATAAGTCCACTTATTTATCAAGAACATTAGTTCTCGAAACGCAGATCTTGGAAACCACATAGTAAAGCTATATTTAACTTTAAGCAGCAGCCAGGCATGCGCTAATTTAGTCTCGCAAATCATCACAAGCAATGATCGCTTCTTGGAAGATCGTGTACTGCAACTCCACACTTTCATAATCTCCAATTTCAGAACAGATTCCTCTTAATAAGTCGATGAGATCAAAAATAAAAATACACTTGCCAAAAAAACAAATACTCGATCGATTTTGCCTTTCATCAAAGAATATTCGACTATTTTGAATATGGTTCCACTGAACTTCCACAATCCTTCTGGGAGTCATATCATTTCTCTCGATTACAGTTCTGAAGATATCTTTAGAATACTTGGTGAAGAGCAATCAAAATAAAATATCAAATTTATCGTATCTCTTTTGCTGGCGAAGTCACCATTTACTGCGCATAACCCTGGAGTTCTCAAAGACTTCATTAAAGAAGCTTGGCAAAAATAAGACAAATCAAATTATTTGATAATTTTGGGAGCTCTTTTATTGGGAAGCCAATAGGCTCTCCATTTAATGATTGACAGCAAGATTCCCCAGGAAGCTTTCGAAATTGCTTCCAATCTCATGAATTTCGAAAACGGTTTATCAGAAGAGAAGAAAGAGTGCCTACACGACTTTCTCAGCTTCCTCGCAGACATATGTAAATCAAAGGAGGTTAAACATTTGTTTGAAGTCAACCAATTCAATATCAACCTATTGAAAAATTTAATAAACAGGAACGTAGCCAAATCTGCGTTATCCTCTCCTAAGTTGAGAAGCGTTTTTGTTGATTTTATATTGAGCAGCACTCTCAATACCAAATCAGAGTCTATTTTGGCCAATCTACTCAAAGAGAGCCTGAGTTCAAATTCTGTTCAAAATTGGAACGAGTATTACCTCGAGATTTTCCTACCCATCCTAAATGGTTATGATACAGTCCCTATAATTTTCCAGACCTACGACGAGAATACAAAACAGTATGTTTTGAATCCCCCATGCCCACAAGAAGGCCATAAGAATAATAATAACATTGCTGCTGGAGAGCAGTCAGCATAAAGAGTAAGTAAACTTAGTTCTCTTGAATCGAGCAGTGTTCTTACTAACAAAACCCAAAAAGACATGGTCCTCACGTTTATTAACCAGAGTCTCAAAACAGTGGAGGAAGGAGATATCTATATGCGTTTGCTTTACCACCAGACCCAGGATTCTCCTTCGTTTGCATTTAACAGAGTTGCTTCAAAGCTATAACAATCAAAACGGACATTATTGATAGCCTCGTTCAAACAAGGAGATGCCTCTGTTTCTATAGGAGCATACATTGATTAATCACATTTTGTCACCGAAGCTTCAATCTCGACCAAAAAGTCGACTTTATGGAACTGCTCCTCATTTATATTTGTAGTCTCGGCTACAGGAGAAATCGGGAGAATCACTGATCAAGCCAATTTACCCATATTAACGATTGCTGAAGCTGAAAATCTCTCACAGGATAACAATTATGTTTATTCAATAGATGACTGTGGAGGACGAATCATTATGATGCATAACAAACGAAACATAGCGAACATCAGCTTCCAAAAAGGGATCAAATCCAAACTTCTTATGCCAGAAGATATGATGACATCTAATAAAGCCAAACTCATCGGATTCACCGGAGATTGGACTTTCTCATCAGCTGAATATTGGGCACTCGCTTCGGCGACAACAGATTAGCCCACCAAGTCGAAAATATTGCGGTCTTCTTTGCTCAGTCAAGTGACCTAAGCGTTACCAAGCAACTACTTGCAACTATTTGCCAAAAACTATCTTGCTTCCTCCAGCAGTGTCCAGTTTCTCACTAGCTACCCCGTGTATCTCTTGCCCACAGAGCTCAAACTTTCTTAGCTAAAGCGACTCATTAAGGTGTTCGGAAATGCACTTGACAAAGACACTGCGGACAAACTCCAATTCTTCACCAACAAGATGCATACTCTCCTTACCGAACAAGATATTATCAGGGACGTCACAAACACATCTGCAACAATGCCTCTCACACTCCAATTCAGGTCCAGCCAAGTCTTTAATCAACGCCAGATTCTCTCAAATATCAAAAACGAACCTCACACTACCAATGCGGCAGGACCAAAGGAATCTCCTTCTCTTAAGCAAAACAATAAGGAAGAAACTGCGGTTCATGAAGTCCTCGATTTTCTTCCAAAGCAAGGAATTTTCAACTCCTTTTAAAAGCAAGATGGAGTCACTACTTTCTTGGAGGTAGTCAATACTAATGTTTCAAAGTGGGTTAATCAAGAGCGATCAAAAAAATGGATCCAATATATCCAGGAGCTCAGATCATTTTCTTCTTTTCCTTACTTCTTTTCCATGTATATGCGTGAGAAGGAGACCGTGGAGCTCCTCTTTAACATTCTCGTCGGACTGCCGGACCGTGAAGATGCTAAAAAATGGCAAGACCTGGAAAGCAAATCGATTAAACAGCTCTACCAAATTTTAGCCGACATTTTGCTCGTGGACCGAACCGCTATCCTCAGAAATCAGTCAATGGAAAGACGATTTGTCTCTACTGTATTAGATAGACTGCAGTTGATTTGTAAATAAGAGCCGCGAAAGTACATCAAAGATTACAAATAGGAGAAAGAGGAAGCCAACAAATAATCTCCCAAGAAAGAATAGGATTTGACCAAGAAGGTGGAGAAAAAGAAAGGGGTGGGTTACGGTACAGACAACAACTCCAGCACGAAATGGACCAACGTCGAAGGTTCCGAGTCCAAGAAACTGCTCAATGATCAGATCGTCAATATTCTATCCATTGTGAAGAACTTCTTAGATGTTGTTGACTGGAAAGTACCTGCTAAGCTCCTAAACGAAGTCCTTTGTTCCTGTTTACTACCTCTGATAGAAACAACCTTGCGAGCTGGAACACTGCTGGAGATTTCCAAATAGCCCCGTATGTTTTAGATTGTTCTTTCTCTATTAAAAGTAATCAGTCGCCACCGTCATCTCGTTCCCGTTTTTTTGGAGGTCCCGATTCAGTTTCAACCAAAACAATCCTAATCTATATTTTCATTGTTGAAAGCCCTGAAGCATACCGCGAGCGTGTTTCTTTCGTGTATCACCCAAACATAGTCTACGACCACTACGAATACTACCGCTACCAATGTAACTGCGAATAAAGTCTCTAAGAAGTTAGCCAACGAGATTCAATTAGTGTTCTAAATCGTAGAGGAGGCAGTCGAGGACTACAATAACGAAGCAGGCGATGACGCAGGCAATAAGAAAATGCAGCATCTGCTCGATGCCCCGCTTGATAAAAAGTATAGGGAGCTATTGAGAGATCTACGTTTTGATTATGTAAATATGCGAGATGGCAACGGCAAGCTTAAACACCATTACCATACAAATGGCGCCTTATCGCCCAACTCCAACTTAAAAATGGTCAGACTCGCCCAATAACTGGCTGATCTATCAACTGCCCTGCCAATCGAACACACAAACTCTATTTTTGTGAGATGTGATAAATAAAGAGTTGATTTTATGCAGGCCCTTATTATGGGAGCTAATGGAACTCCGTACGGTCATGGAGCATTCCTATTTGATATCTACTTTGAAGACTCTTACCCTAATTCGCCACCAAAGGTAAACTTAACCACTACGGGCAGTGGTAAAGTACGTTTTAATCCTAATTTATACGCCTGTGGAAAGGTGTGTCTCAGTCTTTTGGGAACATGGCGTGGGAATGCTACCGAAAATTGGGATGCCAAGGTCTCCACGTTGTTGCAGGTGTTAGTTTCTATCCAAGCAATCATCATGAGTGACGATGTATACTTCAATGAGCCTGGATTTTAACATGAACAGGGGACAGAAGAAGGTGAGAAAAAGAACGAGGCGTACTCGAACATTGTAAGATACTGCAATTTAAAGTATGCCATGATTGACAACATAAAATCCCCTCCTCTCGGATTCTAAAATGTAATCAGAAGACACTTCTACCTCAAAAAGCAAGAGATCCTTGAAGAAGTCGAAAAATGGCTAAAGTTTACAGAGAAACGAGATGCGAACTATGTTAGTCTGGTCAATGACCACAACTCGTCATGGTGCACTGAGTTTAAGAAGAATAAAGGACGTTACCGATAGATGCTCTTGGAGGCATATAACGAACTGAAAGTCGAGCTTGATAAGCTTCCCGCCCCAAGCCTTGCAGATATGGTAAGTAAGTCTTCTTCGCCACTTAAAGCTAAAAAGAAGCAACAAGCAAGTATAACCGCTGAACAAGATTTGACAAGCGTGGACGTAGCCTATGACAATCTTCCGACAACCGAAAAGGAGCTAACGGTTGACGACGAGAAAGTGAAAGACAGGTGGAGTAGGTACATTGGAGCTATGGGTATCGACGCAGTTAATAAGCAATCAAAAGCTTCAGTCTTCGTCATTGGATTGAGCCCCATGTCGTTGGAAGTTGTAAAGAACATCGCACTTTCCGGATGCAACAGACTCACAATTTATGATCGGAAAAAAGTCAGTCTGGAAGATTTATCGGGAGGCTTCTTCTTCGAGGAGAAAGATGTCGGAAAATTAAGAACTGAAGCTTGCCTGCACAAAATCCAGGCTCTCAACAGCTACGTAAAAATCGGCAAAATAGAAGGAGAGTTCAATCTTGAAATGCTCAAAGGATATCAAGTGGTCTTTGGCAACTAGCTCAATTTACAAGAATTGACAGCTATCGATGAACATTGCCGAAAGAATTCAATTAAGCTAGTCTCTGCAGATTGTCTTGGACCATTTGCACGAATCTTTAACGATTTCGGATCTAAATTTTAAGTGCTTGACAAAAATGGAGAGGAACCAACAGAAGTGATGATTCGAAACATCAGCAACGAAGAACATGGTGTAGTAACTCTATTGGAGGGCGCCAAACATCCATTCGAAGACGGAGAAGTTGTTATCATCAGAGGAGTGGAGGGAATGGATCTCCTTGAATAGGAAGTGGTAGAATAAACAAAGGAAAAAACTAAAATCAAGAGTGCAAATGGCAGTCTGCACAAAATCGTAACGATAAATAGCAACAGCTTTAGAATTCAAGACACTCGAGGTTTTTCAAAATATATTAGAAATGGAACCGCCAAGAACATCAAACTGCCTGTGATCCTGGAATTCCCCTCCTTCAACGAAGTCTTAGCAATGCCCAAAGAGAAATTGCCCATAGACTAAAACCTTACTACCTATGATTTTGTGAAAATGTAAGAATCGCAATGGCTGAATTTCTGTTTCTTGGCCTATGACATCTTTATAAACAAATACAAAAGAGCCCCCAGCCCATGGAGCTACGAAGATTCGACCATAATATTGCAGGAGTTTCAACAATGCTTTAAAGCAGAAATCACCGCAAAAATTTAAAAATATGTACGCATATTCAGTTTTGTGAGTTCAGGAAACTTCCCCCCACTTTGCGCCTTCTGGGGTGGCGTCGTGGCCCAGGAAATCATCAAAGCCATCACCCAAAAATACAAACCAATAAAAAGTCTATTCTATTGCGACTTTGTAGAGATTGTACATGACCTACCTGAGAGTCTCGAAGAATGGAAGACTGAAGCCGACAAAATTATTATCAATCAAAACAGATCTCGGGGACTTGAAATTGTGGTCGGTATAAAGTTGGTGCAAGATATCGAGAACTGCAAGCTATTTATGGTCGGCGCAGGAGCCATTGGGTGCTAACTGCTGAAGAATTTCGCAATGATAAATCTAGGAGTTGGATAAAAAGGCCTCATCACTCTCACTGATCCAGATCACATCGAAGTGTCGAATCTGAACAGACAGTTCCTCTTTAGAGAGAAGCATGTTGGCAAACCAAAGTCCTCCACTGCTGCAGCCAGTGCCATTCAAATGAACCCTCTCTTAAAGGGCCATATTTCAGCGAGATTAGACAAAGTCCATGAAGGCACTAAATAAATATTCTCTGATAGCTTCTTCAGTGGTCTAAAAATAGTTGCCAACGCCCTTGACAACGTGCAAGCTAGGAGGTATGTGGACAAACGATGTGTGGATAATAAAATTGCTCTCCTCGAATCAGGTACTCTCGGTCCGAAGGGACATGTCCAGGTTATCCTTCCATATTTGACAGAGAGTTACGGAAGCAAACAAGACCCAGCAGAAGACGGAGAGATTCCTCACTGCACTCTCAAAATGTTCCCTTAATAAACCTTACACTGTGTAGAATGGGCAAAAGACAAATTTGGTCATACTTTCTCTCTGAAACCGAAAGGAGTTCTCAAGGTTATCGACCCTACCTATCAGCCAGAACAGTCCGACATCCAAACTTTAACACAGTCGCTTAAAATGCTCAAGAAAAGACCGACAAACTTCGATGACTGCATTTTCTCTGC
The DNA here is from genome assembly GCA_022606495.2 of Halesus radiatus. NCBI lineage: Eukaryota > Metazoa > Arthropoda > Insecta > Trichoptera > Limnephilidae > Halesus > Halesus radiatus. Next base: position 7,805 of record JAHDVE020006825.1, read on the forward strand.
TGTGTAAAAGTTTTATACCTATTTCCGAAATGATATCCTCCAGCTGCTCTACACATATCCTCTGGACGCCAAGACCAAGAACGATTAGCCTTTCTGGAAGTTACCAAAAAGACCCCCAACCCCGATCAATGTATTAAATCCCACAGACCCTCTGCACCGGTTGTTCATCACAAGTTACGCAGTGCTAAATGCCAAAATCCATAAGGTGGCTTATCCTGATAAATTTAGAACGTAAAGTGAACGAGATACGATTTGTGCAATCGCAGCGAAGATAAAAGTCCCACCCTTCACACCTTCAGATAAAAAAGCACAAGAAATCATGAAAGAACAAGAGAAGAAGAAGGAAGACGCACAGTAAGAATAACAACCTCAAAAAACAGAAGAAAATGAAAAGATTGTTCACCAAGGCATCATTGCGTTACATGAAAAAGGAGGGGATGTTGCTGCTGAAGACTTTGAGAAGGATGATGATGCCAACGGGCATGTTGATTTGATTTACTCAATGGCTAACCTAAGAAGCACGAATTACGGACTCGACCTTATGGATTGGGTGACCACCAAAATCAAAGCCGGAAAGATCGTGCCTGCTCTTTCCACAACTACTACTGCTATTGCCGGCCTCCAAACTGTGTAGCTATGCAAATATCTGAAGAACTTAAAGTTGGACAAAATGAGAAATGCATTTTTGAATTTAGCAGTTCCTGCTCTCCAACTATCGTAGCCAGGAGAAGCAGAAAAGGTCAAGCTGCACGAATCGCTTAGCATCACTATCTGGGATCAATGGACAATAAAATGCAAAAGCACTACTACTTTCCAAGAGTTATTCGATCATCTAGAAACTACATACAAGCTGGTGCCAAGAGATGTTATCAAAGGTAGCATTCCCGTGTATTTGAGTGCGAAGATGGAACAACCTGGGAACGAGGCATAAAAGAAGAAGTGGCTTGAGTCGAATGTTGAAGCAGTGTTGGAGAGGGAAAAAGATGAGCAATATATCGATATTATTGTGACTTTCACTCGGAATGGCGAGGCAAAAATATTGTAGAATACACCTATTGTCAGGCTTTTATTCTGAAATAAATTATATATACAGATTTGGAATTTTCGTTTATGATGATATAAACTTTCATTATTCATTAAATTATTTTTTTAACTAAAAAAGACCATAATCGGATTTATATTTTTTTATAAACCATAATAATAATTTTTGTTTTATAATAGCATTTATAGAGATTTATAAGTTTATTAGACTGGAGTTTATTTAATTTGTCAAGTCCCCCAACAATTTTTGAAAATATAAATAACATCATGTAATTTGACAGCCCCTAAAAACTCCAAGGGTTTTTGAAGGATTCCTACTACGTGCTGACTGCAACTCAACTCCAGATCTTCAATCTGAGTTCCAGACCTCTAATAGATATCAAAGTCGTAATTACCTCGATACAAAAATTTATCTCTCTCTCTCTTTTTATTGCCAATAACAATATATATATGCTATATAGGATAATTTAAGCCTATCGTCAACAATTATGCTGGATAACTTTCTAATTGAGCATACAAGCAATTACACCTATCGAATCTACCTTTACAAGAATATCGGATCCATTAGCTACGATATTAATTTATCAGGATTTGAATCTTACTTTTTAGAATCGCCCTCGGGATCTTTGTACGTAGTCACCAAAGACGATAGTACACTTCACATGTATTAACCTCCTGGGACACTCACTCATTTATCTGTCCTCAAGCAGTTCCAAAATATAATAAAAGTGGAGTTCAGCAAATCTTAGCCCAATGTCATGTATGTTTTACACAAGGAAGGCCAGAGAACGGTACTCGAGGCCAAGAATATCAAAGAACTTAACATTGTCTGGAGAAAGGACAATGTAGTGGATTTTATTGCCCAGAATAACGGGTGTGTAGTTATTTACCAAAACTTCAACACGCTTTATATCGGATAGCATGACACTAAAATCTCAGTAGACAGTCAGTTCGAAGTAGTTACAATTGGGGGCATTGAAGCAGTAGGAATCATTGAGTATCAAGTTTAGGCAAATGTTGTTCTTAGCCTAGTTTATAAAGACAACCTTTTCAGAGTTCAGCTCCCGGCATTCCTCAAGAATAGCACCACAAAATTGTTGATGGCAGAGCTATCTCAAGGGACATTGACAAAGGTCCAGATCTACGATTTCGCAGGAAACTCAAATCAACCTAGACTTACAATAAACTAGATCGATGATCCACAACCAGGAAGGATGACTATACTCGCTAATATCAGAAATCTTTTCGTTAAAAACCTTCAATCAACATTTGCGGAACCGCTCCAATAGGTTATTGAGAGTATGTCACCCGTAGACAAGACCTTTTATTATGATAATAACGGGCATTTACCAGAGGGGGACAATAACGGTTATAGGTTATTTAAATATATGATTCAATGGCATCCATCGCAATTCATTATGACAATTAAAACGGAATCTCTTCCAGAAATCAGAGCATTGAGACACTACGAAAAAATTGCTAGCCACGCACTTCACCTTATTGAGTAATCCGTGTCGAGACTGATTATTTTTTTGTCTCGGCCAAACTCTCCAAAAATAAGCAACTTTGAGAAAATACCCACTTCTCTGAAAAGTTTGTGCGACAACATGTTACTAAGGGTTTGCAAATGGTATGGAGAATTGTTTTTCTAAAAACCTGAAAACTAAATGTTAGGCAAGATCCAACCCTTTGTTGATTTGAGGGACCAAGCTGCTACTCTAAAAAGTATTTATAATTTCCTCAACGACTACTTAAAAGGTCAAGACATTAGATAGGAAATTGCGAGTTTCATCAAAGCTCAGAAAATTAACATTGAACGCCATTATGCCAAATATCAACAAAACTAAATATTTTACACAAATTCAATCCATCCCAAACATCTGTTTTCCTATATGCCTTCATTTAAGGACTGTGTGTCTCGGAAGGAAGATGATTTCGCTGCCAACAGAATGACCGAAGAAGACTTCATTGTCAGAATATCAAAATGTGGGGCGTTTGAAGCCAAGTGTGTTCTCGTCGGATTGACTCTGACCCAGCTTAAATTCACTGAAAGCTCACTCATTTCAGCCTTGGGTAGCAATCGGGAAGAGTTTGAACTCATCACTGCATTGTGGGACAAGGATCCGCGGGTCGGCGTAATTAAGCTTATCAGCTCACACGAACCTGCTCCTGCTTATATCTTCAATTATCTCGCAACACGATGCTTGTTCTAAGATCGTGTAGAAGCTGCAGTGCATATTTTGAATGTGAGTCAAAGTCCTATTCTAAATGATTTTAATCTGTTTTTAAACACTCATTTAATGAACGATAGTCTGGCGACTGTTTACAGGAGCATTTTAGGAGAATATGGACCTACCAAAGAAAAACTTTTACATGGGTTAGTTGAGAAGTGCTTGGTCAATAAGTTAGAATACGAACTTTTGAAGATTTGTCTAGAAGCAACCCCAAGTGACTTGGCAACAATTAAAAATTATGTAAAGAAAAGCGGAAATGTGTTGGACATTGATAGTTATTTGAAATGATTCAGTCAATTATTATTACATTTTATAATACAACAATCTCACAATTAACAAGATACATATAAGTTACAAATATTTTGAAGAATATATATGAATAAAAAAATGGATTTTCCATAATAATATTTATTTATCTATCTTATATATAGATATTTCTTGATGGATTGATTTTTTAGAAGAATATCACTGTTTTCAGTCATATCCTTCTTCTCTTCTGCGATATCGAATAGAATAGCCGTCAGCATCTGACTGTTTCTTGAGTTCCTCCTCATTAATTATAAGTTTGTTAAATTATTTTTCGAACTCTTTCATGTCATCCTCAGGTAATAGCTATCTTCGACGTGATATTGTTTCTATAACATATACATAAACATAGATTTAATGATATTTTTATTAATATTGTTTTATTACTGTGAGTATGCTTGAAGGAATCCAAGTTTTTATGTGGGTTCACTTTGAATATATTAAATTCTCTTTCCATGCACTTCATCATTTCTGCCTCTGCTTCCTCCTTCGAGCCGGGTTTCAAGCTTATCAACCGGTCGTTGATTGCCATGTATTTAACGCCTCCATGCATATACTCCACACAAATCGTCAAGCTGAAAACCAATACAATAGCCACTTCATCCTCCGTGCTGAATTCAACCATCATCTTGCGATTTTTCGGTACTACCCCAAGCTGCAGGACTGCATGGGACGGGGAGTGATATTTGGTAAACTGTTCGAAGTAGTCGTCAGTCACATGGACATGTATTTCTGGGCAGCTGGTGTATATTGCAACTCGTGCTCCATATATAATATTCGACAGTGATTCAAGCTGAATATCAAACTCTCTTTTGTAGCTTTAGATGGCTTCGTTGTTAATGAACTGTTTGTCTTGGATTTCAAGCTGAAACGGGATGCCTTGGCTGAGATCGACGACATGGGAGAGTTTATTCTCATACCCGATTCTCTCATCTCCAAATCGCATAATGTTTATACGGGTAGAAATAGGCACTGCTTTTGTGAGAGTGAGATTTTTGTAGAACTCAGATGTCATTTATTCATTACAGCCAAAACAAGTTTCTCCAAAGCCAATATTTGATTAGCCATCAGTAATTACAATTCTAAAATAAAATAGAAGAAAGATAAGTATAGATAGATACAATATATTTATAGACATATTTTTACATTTAACTACGAGTCTTTAGCACCGAGGCCAATCCCAAGCTATATGTTAATGCAGGACCAAGTGCTGTCTGGCCATTTGGATCAATCCCCTTAAAGTTTTTCATTATTCTCTGAGCTTAGTGTTCTATTGTATCACAGGAAATGAGATTACCGTAGAGTTTTCCTAGTTCGTACACTTCATCAGGATGTAAGTTTTCCACAGCAACATTTTGCAATCCAATAAAGTTATCGGTTGGTATCAGTAATTCATTATTGAAGTATATGATATAAACCCGACATGATGGACTGAGAGAAACAAGTCGAGAGAGAAAATGCTAAAGACCCACCTCAATAATACTTTTTCGAGAATAGTGTTGGTTCTTGGAACCCATGTTACTTTGGCTTCCTTGGACCAGGCTTCTCAAATTGCTGATTATGTCGTTTATAGGAACTCCCCACTCCAGATAATTGACGATTTCTTTAGACTTCTAAGAAACAATATATTCGGGAAGCACTCTCAGCAAGTCACCCAAATTTTTATCACCTATCTTCTACCTCATTTCTCGCAAATCGCCACTTTCTACTCCTTGCTTCCATTCATAAGTGTACCCAGTGCTCCCACTAATATCGATACATATGATAAATGATGGTTACTCTTTGGTCTTTTAGATTGGGACTTTAAAGGCCTTCTCGTTGAGAAACAGAGATTTGTCAGCCATGTTTTTCCATTCCGAAGGACAAGGGTTTCTACAGAACGGACAGAAGTCAGGGTTTGTAAATATGTATTAACAAGTCGGACAATGCAAGAGTGGAATTTATTGAACATGAAAATCTATAAGGTTCGGGAAAGCAAAGTTCATGGTGTTTCCAATGCCTTTTCCTTCGATAATTTATTTAGATATATAGGTTGTTTTGACGAACTCCATCTTTTTGTAGTATTAAGGATCGAACAATATTTTTTTAATGAGATATAATTAAATATATTATATTATATGCCACACAGTTTTTTCATTTCGTATTTTAAGAGAAAGATATAGTTTCCTAATTACATTTTTCTCTTACAATTTATTTTATTGATAAATTCTGTTTTATAATTTCGCGTACTAGAAATATATATTAATTTTTTACGCTATTAATACTTTTACATTTTTTTTAATGAAGTTAAATGAAACCATTCTTTCGATTGAAATCACAATACGTGAAGTTGAAAAAGAAGAGGTAGTATAAGAAAAAAAAACACTAAATCGACAGTGAACATAAAATTGAAACAACACCTTGATAAATATAATTATTGATCAAACATATGGAAGCACCAAAGTTTTGTCTCTCTTATATTTGTGGGGAAATAGTGAATGCAGGTCGAGTCTTATAATATTGGATTTTCTCTCCCTCGATTGAACATCAGGAAGTTTTTGTAACTTATGTTCCTTCATATAGTTTTTCTTGTCTCTCAGATAATGGTGTTTGCATAACCGGCTACTGTATTCCTTGTGCTAAGTGTGGAATTTTACGTGCTACTTATGCGAGACGGAAGGTCTGGCCAGCAACAGTTTTTAAGCGAGCTTCAAATTTTATTGATTAATGCGCTTGGAGTTACTATAACTTGACAGTGCTATGCTGTCATACGAGCGAGCGGAGCTGCATCTGCTTGATGACTTGTCCTTTGATTGCCTTGCCGCGATATCGTTATAGCTTTGACTCGCCTGGAGTTTCATTTTCGGGACATTATTGGTTTTGACTGGTTGCTGGATTACTGGTGCTTAAGTCCGAAGTCTCTGTGCTGGCTGAACATGAGGACTGGCATTGATGCTTGCTTTGAGGCTCTGAAATCTTTGCTGCCTTTGAGGAAACTGATGAATGATCTTTTGGTGGGTATCGATGCCGGTATTGTTATTATTTATGTTTAGATTGATATTATGGAATTTATTATTTTATGGGATAGATGCTTTGCTGTGGAGTCTAAACTTGAGTTGATTCTTGAAAAGCAGATAGGATTTGCTGATCTAAAGTGTTTTTGAGACTGCATCACGGCTCTGCTCTTTGGACATTTGTATATAATACGTTTGTAAAATACGGATATCAAAATATTAATAAATTAATAAAATTAGTAGGTATCAAAATCTTATTAAAAAATCAATGAGAAATAAATTTACATCTAATTAGAAAAATCATCGGCAATAAGAATAATAATACATTTGTATTAATATATCTGTTTTTAAAAGACATACATATAGATTATAGATTCTATTGAAAATTTCCGAATCTAAATCTAATACGTTTCGATATTTTTCGTACATATTACTTTATTTATCATTATGATTATATTTTGTTTCACTCACTAATAATGGGATTTTTTACAATAAGACTCTTCAATGCAGAAGGAGGACCTGAATTGCCTTTGGATTTCTAGAGGTCGATAGTTTGTTATTTTTTAGAAGAGTCTCGATTTCCAATGCTTCCGCCGTATCGAACCCGAGATTTCTAACACTCGATTTTTTAATTCTACATAGACACATAGAGGAAAAATGGTTTTGTAAAAATATTTTGTATGAAAGAAATAGATAATTACTTGCTGGAAAAGTTAACATTTTCTCTTCAAAACCCAGTTTCTGAAAACTGTCTCATTTAACTTGTCAGTCTGGTCCTTGGCAGTACTGCACTTTTTGATCGGTTCTTCAAATTGATTCACTGATATCGATGTCTTCAGGGGTAATGGAGTTTACATTCTTCGAAAATAATCGGTAGATTTCTCGAGCAGACTAGTGATGCCGCCATATATTCTTTTTTTCCTCGCTAAAACACTCTGCCGTACGCCCAAACGCAGAGGAAATCTATCCTTCCTGTTTTAAATGTTTTAGACTTACGTATTGTTTTATTAGTAAAATGTGCATTGGTGAGAGCTGGTGAGTGCTCGTTGTAGATTTATCATGGTTATCCGTTGGTTCAGAGAGTGCGACAGTTCGGGAAAGCTGCCTCTGATGAAAAGATTCGGTCCATTTTCGACGATTCCTTTAGTATTTGAATTATCGTTGGAAGTGTTTTCTGCTTGTTTGTTAGCTGGATCTCTCCTAAACTATCCACTAGTTAGGAACAAATTGTTTAGATTTTTTGGAATCGGCAAAGGTTATTGCTTCTTTGCGGTGAGTTTTAGAATACTGAATCTGGAGTTTGTGCTTAAATCTGCCGAGTCTGCGGAATGCTGATTTCTATTATGGTTGATATTTTGACTGCCATTCCTCTACTTGGCTTGAATTAAACCTAGTCCCGGCACTCCGTTGATGCTGTTCAAGGCAGAGTAGACATGAGGTTACCATCTTTGGAGCAACCTCGAAGCCTTGACGGCATCGTAAGATTGGATGAATAACAAATCTTGATATAAGGGAGATAGGAGTTCCAGTTATTTTAGAAATCTCGTCATTATTCTGGTGTTGTTTTTAAATCCGCTACTCACAGTTTGGGAGTTTTCTGATACCTTGGCCCGTTCTAATCGTTTATTAAAAGACTGGATGGTGCCGTATAATTCTTTGTAGGAATACATGAGTTTATCGCTGAAGAATAGCTTGAGACGGTTCGGCTGGATCAATTTAGAAAGATCGAAAGGAGTTATTGATTGGATATCATCGTTGAAGAGTTGCTTGAGTTCCTGTTGGGAAAGTTGTTTCCGCATTCGCTTCAATAATGATAGTTTGGAAATAATTGGAATTTAATATAATATCTTTTTTATAGAAGTCGAAATTAATAAAAAAAAGAAATTGAAAAAAAAGAGTTTTAAACGCGTTATTACTATTATTATTATTATTGTTACTTTATACACTCATTTTTAAGGAATATTTCTTTTATCATAGCAAAATATGCCTGTACATTTTTGGAGATACGGGATAAACACACTATATGTTGGTTGATAATAATTAACGAAGGCAAAAAATATAAAGTATTTCTTTTCAAAAATTAATAGAACATGCAACAGTAAAATTATATATAATAGATACATCATGTATTTGTTTTATATTTCTCAGATCTTAGAGGTATTACCATATATCTACGTAAAGAATATAAAGATGTATCAGCTAGAAGTGATAACTTGCTATTTTCTTTATTTTTTGATTCTTGAGATTGTAATTTTAAATAATAATAATTATAAACGTTTATTTAGATTGATATTTTTGCTAAAAAAAATATGCATAATAAGTCAATTCTTCAAATTCAAATCCAGATCCACTTCCATATTTTTCCTATTTTTCTATTTTTAATGTATTCATTTATATAACTAGGCATAAAAAAACACTAATAATATAAAAATCGAAATCTAAAGAAATGAAAAAGTCTGCATCAAGCAAGGTTCTCCGCCACGAAGCGGCCAAATAAAAATATAAACAATTTTAGAGTTCCAAAGCAGATCGAAACTTTCCAGCCCCCGAATCAGCACAGGGGCTAAGGGTGCCGCAGCCTGGGGAGTTTTTTATCGTCCCACCCTCCGAGCTGAACAACATCCTCATTCGAAAGCCCCCTTCAGAATCGTCAACTTCGAACAGACCAATGTCTCGGTTGACGCGAGGAAAAAGTGCCAAAAAATTAGGGAATTTAGAATTAGACATAGATGAACACAAAGTAATTGAAGAATAAACAGCTGCAACACGCAATCTTAAAATCATAGTCAACAGACGAGAGAAGCGAATGCTCTCTCCCACATCCAAAGTCATTCCTGAACTCATTGATAGACACATCGAGATGCGTAATAGACACGAGAAAACATAGTAATCGAATCTCGAGTTTGCGACAACTACCAATCGCCTCTACACCCCAAAGTCAGGGATACACCGCCCGATTTCCGCTCAACTGTTCCAACAGATCTCCAAGATGGACATAAATTCGATAGACAACTGCTAGATGCTAAAAGAAGCATTCAACTTCGATAAAAAGTTCGCTGAAAAGAACGAGAGAAAGCCGACAAGCTTCTTGGTTAAGAAGAGGCAAAGTACTATCAAGCACATTCATGGATACAATACTGTAATTATCAGGCGTTAAGATATTGACGGAGTTGACAAACATCCCACCCATAAAAATTCGAAGGGTAATCTTAATTCTAAAGCTTCTCCCTACCTCACTTCAACTGATTTGCAACTTCGAAGCGTCCAGAAACCTGTAGTAGAACGCGATGTGCAGCAACCTAAATTTTTGCCGATCGAATATTACATGTTTGATGATCTCTCACCTATGCAGCTCATAGAACGGTACGGCCTCAATAGTCTTGGATACAGCAAGTGGTTTGACACTCAAGGCAATTACTTCTGGAAATCATGCCGAGTTTTAGCATATGAAGAGGAGTGCCAACGATGGAGAATATAATGGATCAAATCTACTTCCTCGACAACGAACATCTCGAACCATCCTCATCAAAAGTTAGTTTCTCGATCTAATCTCCGATTCGGAAAAGAGGATCAGCAAGTATTCGAGAATTCACTGAAGCAAGCAGAGCTCTATCGCAACAAGAGTGAGATTTTTCTCAAATATAACTATATGATCGACTTGATGACTTCAGACACTTCCATGCTCCCGGAAGCATCGAAAGTCCGAATCAAATTGATGACCGACGGCTACTCGACCAAGATAATCAAAACTCCCAACCTCTTGGAACTCGCCAAGCTAACATTCGAAGCCCAGTTCAAAAGTGCTCTAAAAAATATTGAAATACATCTCACATAGCGTATTGTGACTTCATATGAATCAAACAACACCAATACGAGCTCAGTAAAGCTAACGAGCGTGAAATAGTCCATTCGCAAATTGGTTTAATAAGTCGAAAACCTGTACATCAGGTCTAACCATCAGATTGAGTTCAACGCCAGTCTGCCGTTTAGTGAAGAGAAAAAAGTGATCTTCCAGGAACATCTCCCCAGTCATATGTTCGAATCAGTAATGGATAGTCCCTCCCCCGAAACCAATAGAAGAGGATGCATTCCGATCGAGGGTTACAATCGATAAAAATTTATGAACACTTTTAACACTTTCCAGGAAACCGCACATATCGGCAATGCACAAAGAATAAAAACCTTACAAATAATGCAGAAGAGGTAATTGGATTTGGAGTTCAGCATCTGCTGGCTAGAAATAAACAAACCTTACACTTTAGAAGCATTGGGCAAGAGCTGGGAAGGAAAGATCAATGACGTTATTCATCAAATCAACTGTCGCACTTGTGACACCGAGCACGACATCGGTCAGGAGTTGGATTACCTTTATTTTTAAAAGAAACCATCACTTCCTCACAACCCAAATGGCGATTAAAATTTACCACTTGTCGTTTCTGCTTCCCGATTCTTATTTTTGATCAACCATAGATATGAAATTGCCATCAGTAATATCTATTGCAACACTATGGAGGTGCTGATTAGCAAGATTTGGTAAAACACCGATATCATCATCCCTATTTAGTAAAACAATGTTAAAGTCGAGAATAAAACCTTGAAGCGAATGCCAACGTTTAAATAGATTGTAGAGTATCATAAACGAATAGATTTTATTCCACCCGCGAATTAGCTACTCATAGAGATCAAATACGAAATTGACTCCAGTGGCAAAGTTGTTGCTTCTCCTCCCATCGTCGACATCATTTCACTCTTTCGCGAGAAGCAGAAATCCATGCTTATCAAATTTCAAGACATTCGAAGTATTGAAAAATCTTATCTAAAGGAAAGCAGAAGTAACAAGAGAATGAAGCTATGTGAGTTGGGCGATGAGAAATACGAGAAATTGGCAGTCCGCTTTGAGCAGGCACTTGAAAGTGCCTATAACATTCTTCTGACGTTTGATACCAACCTGACTGACTTCACAAAGCATATATTCGAGTACAATATCGAGGCAAAGAAGAAGAGCCTCAAAAAAGGTAGTGACAGCGAATTTCAGTCAGAGCTCAGGATTCTCCAGGAATACTTACGACATATCGAAGATGTTATGTTGCCTCGCAAGATGAAGTTAGGCATTGGTTATATCGACTGCATCGAGGTCAGCCACAAAGCCAAAGAAAAAATATATGAAATTTCCAACGAGATCTATAAATTTCTCATTGAAAGGATCAAAAAATAGAACTAAAAAGTAGCAAAGGCTATCGACCTTATGATTGATAAACTTTGCGCAGAGCCTACTTGCGTCGAAGAGATGACAATTCAGCTTAATTATGCTCAGGAGACAGTTAACTCGGAGCTTGACGTTATATATACTCGTATCTCCGAGATCATGAAGAAGATGGACCTCCTCTCAGAAATGAACTACCGTATTGACTATGAAGACTTCGAAAAGTCTTGGGAAATCTACAGTCGACCTCTGAGAGTCAAGCAAAGGCAGATCAAGTGTATCAAAATCATGGAAACACATTTCAAAAAGACGTTTAGCGAAGATCTGAGCAGGCAAATTGAGAATTTGACGAAGGATATACAGTAGCTCACCTGGAATTATGACGAATATATCAGATACTTTGACATAAAATAAGTTGACGAAGCCAGTAGAAAATTCAACAATTTTCATGAGGCAATCGAGAAAGCCATCAATTAAGCTGCTCAGGTAAACAAGAGGGAGGAGCTGTTGGCATGGAAGATAACTGATTATTCCGATCTTTATAAGCTTAAAGAGACTTCTGTTCCGTATTATCAAGTGTGGACACTAGCCAAGCAATACTTCTTTAGAGTGCCTGGACTGATGGGAGGCCCACTTAACATTGTAGATAAGAAGCTAATCTCTGAATAGATCCTAACTTCTTGCACTGAGCTGGAGAATCTGTTGAACAATGTATTCAAAGCTAATCCGAGAATGGGAAGACTAAGTGAACAAGTTCTTGAATATTACCTGTAAATAAAAAAATATCTACCATTGGTGGTTAGTCTGAGAAACGCTGATCTGAGGGAAAGGCATTGGAAGAAAATCATTGAGATTACAGAAATTCCAACTCTAGGAGAGACATACGATGGTTCACTTGAGACCCTGATTTCTCTAAAAATAATGTCTAAAGTGGATGAACTCATCGACATTTCAGAAACAGCGACTAAAGAGCTTGCTTATGAAAAGACTCTTAACAAAATGAAGCGTGAATGGCGAGAAGTCAAAATCATTTGCAGCCAGGAAGGACTTGTACCCACTGCTGTTAATCTTGAATTACTGGCAGAGAAACTGGAACAGGACATCATCAAAACCCAACTCATTGTTAGTCTGCCCTTTGTCAAGTTTCTTGAAAATGAGGTGATTAGTTGGAGAAACTCGGTTCTTTATAGGTCTCAAGAGGTGGTAGATTTGTGGTCTGTGGCACAGACTCATTGGCTTTCCATGTATTCGGTGTTTCTCAACAAGGGAGTAAGTGAGGAAATGCCAAAGGAATATGCCAGGTATCTAAAATTTGACAAGACCTGGAGGACTCTTATTGAGCAGGTGAAATGCCAGTCATTGCTCATCGATATAGTGCAAACAAGGACGAAAGAGCATCTGTAATTCATGCTCGATACACTCAATGAAATTCGAAAGGGACTCGTAGTGTTTTTCGATAAGAAAAGAATTGCCTTCAATCGTTTCGGATTCCTCACTGACGACTAATTGCTACCAATATATTCTAAAACGAGCGATACTTTTGACATCAAACAGAACATCAGTCGAGTCTTCGACGGAATCGAAAACGTTGTATTGAACGACGCCAAGCAGATACGAGAAGTGTGCTCCAAAAGATAGCACCTCAGACTGTCTGGCATCATCGAAACAAGCAAGGGTAAGCCAATAGAATAAATTTTTAAGGAATTGGAATGCGTGATATCGGATTCCCTTCGCCTACAGCTTGACAGTTCCTTCAATCCTCAATCAACCACAGAGCTCAGCATTCAGATCCGACTTTTGAATGACGCCATCAGTTGGACAAATGTATCTGCTAAATGCATTGCTGAATTCACTCTCTCATCACTTCTCTATACTATCTCTATGGAGATCGAAGGTCTTGCAGAAAAAGTGCATTCGGTTGGGTACTCCCATTTGGATGAGTCACTAATCCTCCAAAAGCTGCACCATAGGGATTGTGTATTCGAACTCGAAAGAGACCAAACAACAAGTGTAACTGATTTTTCATGGCTCATGCAAATTAGATCCTACTACTCTCCAAAAGATTGCATCATTCGCATCATGAACGTGTCTAAAAAGTACGGCTTTGAATATTTGGCTGAGTCTAAAAGGATTGTAGTCACTCCAATGACAATCAGGTGTATCAGATCGATCTTTACTGCAGTTGAATTTGGAGTTTTTGCAGAGATACAGTCTCGCTAGGATTACGGCAAGACATAAACAGTCAGTGAGGTGTCCCGAATCTTGGGACGGAGGTCTGTTCTACTTACTTGCCAGCCAAATCTAAACTAAAACTTCCTGATTAAAATGATCCAAAGCTCTTGTTCGACCGGAGCCTGGCTATGTCTGGATAACTTCAATAATATTTCTATCGGCCTCATATCAATCTTAACCGGGATACTCTCTAATTTGCAGGTGGCCTTGGCAACTGCAAATGCTGCCTCATTTTAACCCACCCTCGCCAATCGACCCAAAAACATGAATTTAGGAGACAAAATCTGTTCCGTTAACCCCGGATGTGGGTTTATTCTGATCAGAGAGCTCAGCTCTTTCGAAGTCCCTTTCAATCTCAGACTGCTGATCAGGCCGGTCGCGCTGGTGTCTCCAGATACACTAATTATCGTAGAGGCGCTTTTGCTAGCTAAAGGATATAGCAGTTCCTGCCAAACTCTAAGCATTAAGATTGTAAAAATATTGGAGATTGTTCAGCAGGGATTGACGACAAAAAAACATTATACGTTTGGCCTCACTCAGGCAATTCAAATTGTGAACCATATGGTAAGCATCCGGAAGGCACAACCTGACGAATTTATTGCTGTCAGAATTTCCATAGAAAAGGTTCTAAACGGCTTTCTGAGCGAATCTGACTCTGCATTGTTCCTATAGTTTATCGATGATTATTTCCCCAGCGACCCAATAACCTAGCGAAGCGATGAATCTGACGAACTAGATCCCTAAAGAGAAGTACCTTTGATATGCAAATGCTATGATTCATAAAATTATGACCCGCCAACTGAGCTTAAGGAAAAGATAGAAATATTCACACATTTGATTCGCGGTAACACAGCAGTTATGATCATCGGACCTACACTAACCGGGAAATCAACATTTATTCAGACAGTGGCTTGGGCCTTCAAGGTGCATCTGCTAAATATCTTGCCAAAGTCACTTATCTTTGAAGACCTGTTCAGCCTCGAATAGGGAAACACTCATAATGATCAAGGAGCCATAGCCTTGCTGCTCAAACAGGCCAAAACTAGGCGAACGTGGATTCATTTCGATTCGCAGGTCGACCAAAACTGGACTGACTACCTTGTGCCTGCACTCAAAAACATGCAGTCTCCGGATAGACTAGCTATTACTACTACCGAAAAGCTCGTGATTGGTGATACCACCAAGCTAATATTTGAGACTGACGAACTGTAACATAGCACCCCAGCACTAGTTATAATGTGTGGAAAACTACTTTTTTAAAAGAAGGTGAGGCCGGAACAAATAATGCGTCGATGGATCAAAAGACTTCCCGTCAGTTTTCAATAAGATCTTGAGCACATTCAAGAGATGGAAAAATATCTGTTTGAACCGATGTTGTAGTTTTGCAAAATACCAGAACCCCATTCTCAGCAACCTTTACTATCTCTGGTGGCAAAAGTTGAAATGCTGACCAGAGTTTTAGAATGTCTTTTACTGACTGGCAAAAGTGGGTAAAACGAAAGAGAAGACAGTCTTTCCGGCTCGAAAAAATCGATCTCTTTAACCAAATTATAAACTGAAGCACAAAGATCAGATATTTTCGGTAAATTTGTATTTGCTTTAGTCTGGAGTATGGGAGCAACTTTAGTTGGATAGTCAAGAAAGGCTTTTTCCAAAGAGTTGAAGAGTTTGTGTAAAAGATCCACACAGCTTAATCTTCGCGGAATCGCAAAAGTGAGTATTCCACCTGACGATATGAACATTTACTAAATCGTTTACGTTGAGAAGCAATGGAAAACATGGAATTCACTATGCGAGGCTGGCTACACTCCCAGTAATCAATTAATAATGACTGCATAAAATTGCAAAAATTTACATCTCCTTAAACTCATGGTCCCGAATTCCTATAGCATGATCCTAATGGGAAAGCCTTCTACTAGCAAAAACACTTCCATGGAAATGTTCATGATGAGCCTCGATAAAGACAAGTATCTCAAGACAGTGACTGCCTTTAGCAATTCCACAGCCTTGTCAGAAGTGTACGGTCTCTTCGAAGACAAATTAGAAAAACAGAAGCGTAGGAAAGAAGTCATCGGTCCCATCGTGGGAAAGAGAAGCATTATTTACATAAATGATCTCGCTATGGCCGAGATCGCTCCTGTGACTGGCTATTCTCAGACTCTCGAGTTGATGAGATCTTGGTTTTCGAGTGGAGGGTGGTTTGACCGCAAGACTCGATGCTTTAAGACAGTGTAAGACATCACGTTTTGTGCTACTTCTAGTTTACAAAGACCTTTACCGCAAAGATTACTTCGGTATCTGAATCCGATTTATGTTTAGTCGTAAGAGGAAGAGAGAATGCAGCCTGTCCTCAGAAAGCTACTTGTAGCAGGACTTAACTCGACCGAAGAAGTCGATGGCTTGGCCAGAATGACTGTTAACCTCCACAAGATCGTCACCAAGGAGTTTGGAACTAGTGTAGGCCACGAACACTACCAATTTTCCCTCAAGTAAGTCCATCAACTGATCAGCAACTTGAGCAGCATTAACCGCGCCAGCTTTGAAGGATCCGGTAGAAGAACCAAATTATTGCAAGCCTGGATCCGAGAGGCGAGAAATGTTTATTTCGATTTACTTAATGATAAAGCGCATCAGACTAAACTATTCTATTCAATTAACAATGTTCTTCTTGAGTAATATCAGACTCGGTACCGTGAGTTAAGCACATAGGAGATGGACTCAACCCTACTTATTTCGGATATGAATACCTAACATACGTATGTGCCGACGAACATTACATAAGTCAGTCATTATGTTGAAAATATGATTGCAAATTATAACTAAAATTATGAGGCAAAACCGGTCGAGGAAAACTTGGAGGTTGGGGTGCAGGAGCCACTTAAGCTCTCACTTAATACGAGTTTGGTCCAGACCATCTGTAAGTTATCCCGGGCTCTATCAAGGAAGAAATATTCCTTGGTTATTAAAACTCCAGGAAGAGGCGTCTGCAAGGCGACCCGTCTTCTTGCCTTCGAGCACCATCTCAGTTATTTTACAGTAAAGACAGACAAGAAGTAGGTGTGGAAAGAATTACTTACCTCAATTTATAAGACTTCGAATGCAGGGAACTCCATTCTGCTGTATGTAAATGTCGATTGCGTGACCAGCCAAATTCTTTGCGAGCTTAATGCATTCATGAAGGTGGGAGAATTCACCACCTTTTCTCAAGATGAAAGGGAGCTACTAGTGGCTGAAATGAAGGCCACCCGAACAAAAAATACAGTAAAAAATCTTTGGGAGTAGTCCACGATGAACCTGAGGGACAGACTCCATATTATTCTTTCAATGAGTCCGTCAGACCAGAACTACTCGAAAAAGCTTGAAGATTATCCGACTTTCCTGAGTAAAGCTCAAGTTGTCTATATGAAGGATGTCCCCGAGGAGGCGAAAGTCGAAGTTGCACAATCCTTATTGCCACAAGTTTCTTAACGCTAATTGGATAGGTGATGATTGTTATAGAAATCAATATGTATAGATACGTGATTGGATTTGAGTTATCTTTTTTTTTATTAATAAATATGCAATTGAGATAAGAAAAATGATATGCCTTTACTAATTTTATATAGGATTAAATTATTTAAAAATATGCTAGATAATTTCTAAATACGACATTTTGTTGACTATCCATTGTTATATAAAAATTTCTGAGGAGTATATTCGATTTTTATAAATCTAATAATTTCTTATATTTATTTTTCTGTAACATCAACAGTCATAAAAAAATAAATTATCTTTGTATTCATGATTCAACTTTTCTGCATATTGGTCGTAGCTACATTCGTCTCGCCACAGTATCTCCTGAATGAGACCCTCCAATCAAAGTGGTCACAACCCAACGCGCTTGGCATCTCGCAAGACTCAACCATTATAATTGTTGGAGAAGGATCGACCACTGTATATTTCTCAAATGGAACGAGCTATAAAAGCATTGGGGCACTTACTGGAGATTTCCCAGCAATCTCAGCAGACAGGAACACACTCGCCACTGTCGATAACACTCAGAAAAGCGATGTTCTGATCTACCGCTGGAAAGGAAATAACTACACTCTGATCCAGACAATTGAATATACGGGTTATTTGTCCGACCATGCTCCACGTCTTTCCAACAATGGATCCTATATCATCATGGATTACGAGAACAGCAAGACTGACATCTACAAATGGAATGGTATCACTTACTTGCCATTTCAGAGCTTCGATTACCAAGGTCTCTCCGAACTATCATCAGATGGAGCATTAATAACAATTACTGTTTCCAGCAGCTCTGTTTTGATCTACAAAAACAATGGGACTGCCTATGTGAAATGGCAAGTAATTAACGATTCAGGACTTGATCCAACCAAAACAGTGATGTCCAAAGACTCAAACTTACTGCTTGTGGTCAGTAATGTGGGAGGTAAATATCAAACTCGAGTCTACACTTTAAACTCTTCAAACTTTTATGAGTTTAAGTATGTATTGACGCAAGATGGATCCAACTTCGTCCGAATTTCCAGCGATAAATCCCTCATCTTCATTATTTCGGGGGCAAACACCCTCGTGTATGCAGCGTCGGGATCTAACTACAGTTTAACTCAGACGATCGCTGATGGGGCTGAAGGCAAAAACAATATCGCAATATCGGCTGAAGGAGTTCTTGTAAACGTGGACAACGCAGGTCTCATCAGAGTTTATAAATCGTGTGCAGCATTTTTACCGAAATGTCTCACTTGTACATCCCCCACAATTTGCACTGCATGTGTGCCTGGATATATAATTTCTAACTCTTCCTGTGTTGTTTGCAGCCAGGTTTTGGCTCATTGTTAGCAATGTTCTTCTGCTACCGTGTGCACGGCCTGTGCTTCTGGCTACTTCCTTTCGGCAGGAGTTTGCAAAACCTGTCAAGAGTTGCTCCCCCATTGTCTTGATTGTTCCTCAGCCAGTAAATGTAATCAATGTGAAAATGGATATACTATCAACGGGACGACATGTACGAGCTGCAGTGCATTAATTTCAAAATGCCTCAGCTGTATATCACCCACGAACTGCACTTCATGCACCACCGGATATGTTATCTTGAACAGTACCTGTGTCGATTGCAGCACAGCACTTCCTAACTGTATTACCTGCACCTCAAGCAGCAACTGCACAGCATGCAAAGCGGGATATACAGTTT
Organism: Halesus radiatus; assembly: GCA_022606495.2. Classification (NCBI taxonomy): domain Eukaryota; kingdom Metazoa; phylum Arthropoda; class Insecta; order Trichoptera; family Limnephilidae; genus Halesus; species Halesus radiatus. The sequence goes on from JAHDVE020006825.1 coordinate 27,008, forward strand.
CCAACTCGCTGTGTGTGAGTTGTAACGCATCCCTAACGAACTGTGCATAATGCACTTCCCCGACCGTATGCACCGTCTGCTCAGCAGGATTTGTGCTTTCAGGATCTGTGTGCAAACTGTGCAAGGACGTCCTTGCCCACTGCCAGACGTGTACATCTGCCTCTAATTGTACAAAATGTGACAGTGGCTATGCAGTCAATGCAAGCACTTGCGCAACTTGCAGTGCATTAATAGCCAACTGTGTGGACTGTTCTTCTGCAAGTACTTGCACTTCCTGTGCTAGTGGATACGTGATTTCTGGAAATGTCTGCAAAACCTGTGCCCAATCATTAGATCACTGTTTGGAGTGCACTTCAGGAAGTGTTTGCACGAAGTGTGATAGCGGTTACATCGTGAACAACAATGTGTGTTAAGCATGCAATGTGGCTATTCCTAATTGCGCTGTTTGTAGCTCAATCCACGAATGTACTTCTTGCGAGAAAGGTTATGTGCTGTTCCGTGGAGCTTGCAGAAAGATTGTTATGCCATTGCAAGAGCGTTATATCTTAAAGGCCCAATGATCTTTGAAAAAATCATGAAAATATTATTTTTGTTATAAAAAAAAAAAAATGGGAAATGTTAGCATAATGAAATGGTGAAAAAAATCCTTATTTTAATTAAATGCAAGTATTTTTTATTCTGTTTTAATTTCTATTTATACTTCATTGTACCATAACGAACAACATTAATTCAACATGTGTGAATCACGCAGATAAAATATGATAACGGGATTAAATTATGGAAAAATCCCATTCTTTAGATCCTATGAATCATCAAAATTCCCACATCAATTGGTGAATTCCATATTCTGAATATCGAATATCCCCTATATTTCAAACTAGAAAGAACTTTACAGATAAAATTATCAAGACTAAAATATCTTTATCAAAATATGTTTTTTTTGTTTTAAAAACTATAATGTATATGTATATAAGGATACCTCAAAAAAAATAAATAGAACTTCTTTATAATTTATACATATATGTATATTTGTATTTTTTTCTAATTCTGTATGTATTTTTTTTTATTAGTTCGATTTAGAAAATAGTTCAAATACATCCATTTAATTTGATAAAACATTACTAATAATTTAATATTTCTGTTTTTTCGACTATTTTTTTAAAAGCCATGCTCAAATACGTGAGTTTAGCTGTTCTACTTGGATTTTCTATGTGTGGAATCGATGATGGACAGGCTTAAATGACGAATCCTCAAGCATCCATGAGAATACACAGTGACTCGAATGGAAACATCTGGACAGGCGACACAAACGCTATCACAGGAGTGGACAATAAGGTCAATGGTGAGTTCAACGCTGTCGACGGGGCTTCCAACGCTATTCTTGGTGGGACCAATATAGTTCGAGGCATGACCAATTCCGTCAACGGATCTTCGAACTAAGTAGTCGGTTCTAGAAATAAAATATCTGGAGAAGGAAACTTTGTTGCTGGGACAGGTAACATTGTTATGACTGGAGACGGCACGGGAGATGGCCCAGACATTGACGTCAACAGCATGCTTCCAGAGTGGATGAGAGGTGAGATTCCAAAGAAAACGGGAACTAATAAAGCTGTTCCCGCCCCGTCTATGCAAACTCAGAGAGAACCATCCACTCCCATTAATATCGATAGTATGTTCCCAGAATGGATGAGGGGCAACTCCGGAAGCAAGGGTTGGGAAAATAGACAGAGCTCGTCAATACCCAGGTCATGCCAAAAGCCAATACAAAAACCCAAACCTAAGCCAATAAAAAAACAGAAAAAACCACAAAGACCTCAAAGGTATGTCGATGATGACAGGTGGGATATCGAACAAAGCTTTCCTGAATGGATGAGAACAAACAGTAGAATACCTCCAAGACCACAGAACATTAGAGTAAAAAAATAAATATATACAATTTAATGTTTCGCCCAAAGTATTTATTTACTTTTAATATTTTTTCTTCTGAATATGGAATTTAACGATTGTACTTTCAAAATTATAGAGAGATTATCGTGAGGTTCCTGACTATGATATTGATTCTTATCGACACCCAAAGACTTCAAGAGCAGCTTCCCGTTACCAATCAACCTCAAGGCCAAGATATGAGGACTGGTAGCCATAAATCACTTCAAGACCAAGGTTCGAAGACAGACAGTCGTATTCCAGAGCCCCTTATTCTCTTGAAATTTCTTATAGTAGAGAGCCTCAAAGTAAACGAATTATCAACAGAAACAATGCCGTAAACTTTAAAAGAAGTGCGAACTGGCCTTTTGATGATTGAATATTTTATTCATGTATTTCCATCAATTAAAACAAGATAGAATTTAAAATTCGATGGTTAATTAATTTTCAATATGTATATATTTAATTGTTTATTCTTTATTTTATAATAAAACTAGCTACTACAATCACTATCCTAACTTTATTTTCTTTTCAAAGTTTAACATTCTCTTTCTGAAAAACCTTTCAAACTCCTTATAAATCTTGCCACATCCTTTCCTGCTCCCGAAAAAGGTCATGGTCGTGTCGAGAGCAGCAAACATCCATTTGTTGAATTTCTTTTCTAATACACTTTGGGAAGTCTAGCCTGTCAGATAACAAGCAAAGTAAATAAACTACCCTAGTGAAATACAGATTGCCGAGCAAAGCAAATTGAAGTTTTCTTTCTGCAGCTTTTCATGTTTTTTGAGACCTTAGCTTTGATTGAGGAGTCTCTGCATAAAGCAGAAAAACTTTGAAAAAGAAACTCTACAATACAGCCGAATCATCTTCACACAACTTTCTTCAGTAAGCAAATGAGGCTTGAGATAGCCGGAAAGATGATTCGTGAGGAGAGACTTGAGCTTGTTCTTGAGGAAGCAATGCAGATTTGTCTTCGGGAGATTGACATTCATGGAATAGTTCAATCTGTATATTTGGTCCGCCTCCTCGATGGGATACATCTCCAAAGTTTTGATGTTAATAGACTTGCCAATCCAAGTCAGCGTATCAGTGGTATATAAGATTGAAGTGAATTGATTTGGAAAATTTATCTTCATCTTTTCACTGTTGAAACTAAACTTGTATTGATCAGCGCATTTGAAAAGAGCTTCGAGAACCTAAGTAGCCTCTTGTTGAGGACCGAGATAGAGATAGTCATCAGTGAGACGCATCAACAGCCCCTTCTGTATCTTTGCGAACTTCTACTCCAGGCAAGCAAAATATAGGGAACACAACACTCCAGAAACATTTAGACCCTGTGGAATTCCCGATCGCTGCACCCATATTCTGTTTTGATACGAAACCACAGATTTGTTACAGATGCGCTCTAACAGTTAAATTATCTTGTGGCGAGTGATAAGTTTAAACTTTGAAAGAAAGACATTAACAGTCGGTATTTTGACTGTGCTTCCAAATATGGGGGTCTAGGATGGCGACATATGCATTACATCCTAGCTCAAAGGAATGGCTCTCGCCGTCTCTTTCACATTGAAGTAATAGGTGATGGCCTTTTTGTTGCTGAGTGGTTTCTTATTCCTGTAGACCTTCACGTATTTCACAATGAGATAGTTCTGATCGAACAAGTCGGACTCTTTTACCATTTTGAGCAGCTAATGAGGATCGATGCTATCATAACACTTTTTAATGTCGAGAGCAAAAAAGGCCAGTTCTGGTCGTCCCTGGCTAGCCCATTTGGTAAAGAACTCATCGTACTTTTCTGCAATGTGCTTGTTATCAAATACACAGTTCCCGAATCGCTTTCCCAATATTTATTTGAAGTTTCGAAGAACCAGTTGAGTCTCTGCGAGCATCTGGTTCAGGTTCTGTTTGAAGCTACTGGATGTGGAACCAGCGGAAAAATCTTTCGAGATGGTCTTGCGGTTGAATGTAATAATTGGTCTAAATGAACCCTTTTTTGGCATGATCCTTAGCTTTCCAAGCGGATATTACAGAGTGCTCGATAGTTCCTAGGACTTTGGCTGCAACATCGACAAGATATCTTTCTTCTTCGGAACATTAATTTCTTGGAGGTTCTGCTGACTAAATTTGGCAACCGCTAGTTTCGAAATCAGCATCCACAACGGTTTCCGATAATAAAAAGTTTTGTTTGCCTCCTTATGTTGTTAAGTGATATAGAAGTTGTATTTAACGATAGGAATCACAAGTTCTGTATAAATCGCGTTGATGATGAAAGAAATTATCTTTTTGGTTCTGATAATTTAGTTGACGTTCTTCAAGCGATTCCGCCTTTCCTTATAATTTCCGTGTAGACTGTTGATCCGGATCCATTTCACTTCAGAAACGTCCATCAACTGACTCATATCGTCTGCTTTTTGATTTTAGAACCTTTTCATCTCTACAAACTCCTTTATAAATTTTAGCAAAATAACAGTATTATTCTGGCCAAGAAGCTCGATCGGGAGGACACAATTGATACATTTCTTGAGGAGAAGGGTGATCAGTTGGTATGTGGTATGACCTTTATACAGATCATCGAAAACGGCCTCAGTATTTTACTGAATTGCCTGGAAGTTTTTGACTTTGTCTCTGAGCTCAATGTAATTTTTGGGCAGAGGACACATTGACCTAATATATTTTGAAAACTTTGATTCTCTCTTGGTGTTGGTGCTGGAAGGAGGGGCAGTCAGAAACTATCTGGTATTCATCATGAATTCCAGAAATATATTGTAGAAGTGAATAAGTTCCTGGCTATCCAAAGCCAATGCTCCAACCAAAGAAAATACATAATCTTGATCTCTTAGTATTTATTTCATATTCAGAGTGCTTTACAGTTGGCGGTGGGCTAGAAATATATTTTTTCGAAATATTCCCGCCTTTCTTCCCATATGAGTGCAATAATAAATCTGGTGTCGATTGAACGGCTCCAGCCGTTTTCCAGATTCGTTAGCAAATTTTCTTGACTGAGTTCCTTGAGTATTTAATCCAAACGCGGAGTTCTCTTTCCTTTTCTCTCCAATGGGTTTAAAGTTGAATTCACCAAATAATGCAGGCCCCATCACTTGCACATAGGAATCTTTGTACTTCATGATAACTGTGAAGTTATAAAGTAAATCCTCGATTTCATCACTCCCAATGCAGCTGACCAGTTTAGAAAAATCACTATCCAACAAAATCTGTCGCCCTAAGTTCGGATGTCGTTCCTGTAGTTTTCCAGATTGATCTTTTCGCGGATCTATACCAAAGGTCTGTACATAGTTCGTCTTCCCCGACTCAACCAGATGGACGATGTTCTCATTCAGCAAGAGTGGGAAGGGCTTGGTATAAGAAATTGGGATTTCTCGTTTTTGGCCCCGAAGGTTTGGATGTGGAGATGGCCCAATGTTACGAGAAATTAGGATGTTGGAAAATAGAGAAGGTGAGGGAAACATCTTTGAGATTTTGGGATAGGCTTCGGTCATAATTTGGTAGTGATTAATCACAGATTTTAGGGATTGAGAGAGCGTTTCATCAGGATCCAAAAAATAGCGAGTTTTCTTTGGACTTGCAGTCATTTTTCTTATTGTGATATCTCAGGTCAAATAAAAATTAATGTATACGAAAACTTGGTGTGATTTAAGGCTCAAAATATTATCGAAATATAAATATGGAAATGATTGCTAAAATTTCCTTCCCCCCATTATATCCTGTGAAGGCGGTAAAAAAATAAAAACAATGCCGAAAGGAAAAAAGACATGATTTATATAATTTTATAAATATATTTATCTAGATCAATCTTTAGAAAAATAAAATTAAACACACATTTGAAGAGGAAAAAAAAAATTGTTGACTCCACTGAAACAATTATTAAATAATATATTTTTTGAAGAATGTAATAAGTCAGATAACAATATGAAAATATATAACTATTAAAAAGAAAAAATGTCCATATTTTTTTTTACTATTGATAGAGATTGTGGGTTATATTTAAAAATGAGAAAAAAAACTAAATATTTTCAAAAGAATTGTCAATATTTCCCCATACAAAATAAATATGAATTTAAACCAGCTCTCAAATCCTCCTCCCTCAATCCCACCAACACCTGAAGCCCGCAATGAGCATCAGAACGAGCTCCACTCTTCCACCACCACTACCATTTCCAAATAATTCATAGCGAGCAATTACAAACTTATATATTAAAATAATTATTTTACCAAATATCCTAGCCTTGACCATTCGACGACGAAGAACGTGACCACCATATCCCCGGGAATCGTAATCAGCAACTTACTTTGTCATCGCGAAGGGGATAATTTTAAGAAGGTCACGGAAATTCGGATTGGGTAGAAGGTAATTGTGCTTGAGGACACATATAATTTTACTTCACTAAAAAAGACTGACGAGGCTGTCTAGAACAATAATAATTCACAGGTATAGAGACATCATAGTCAGTTTGCTCTGAATAACGAATGTTAAACAACGAGCAAAGACATCAAAGTTTAATAAAGCTACAATAACTCAGAACATCATGATCAGCAGAATCAATATTCGAGCAGTCAAAAGCAGGAAACTAGTCCAAACTTAGTTAAAAGCGAGGTTCCCAACTTGGTAAACAATAGGTCTGCCCTCAACAGCAACAACGATCGCCTCCTAAGTGAATTCATGTAAAATCGGGAGGATGCTTCTGATCAAAATTATATTCCGTACTCCCAAGTGACACACTAGAATTATCACACTTCGGGAATCAGGCAGACAACTCAACCAATCAAGACAGAGTAGAGTTTAGAATCTTATGAACCACGATCACATAGTCACGTGGAGGTCAGTAATCCTGGAGATCATCGCCGAAAGGACAAAAAAAATATCGTAAAAAACATTATAAAATCCTTTGCTGCCTGGATTAAACATCAAACACACATGTTCAACACCCCTCCAGAAACGTTTCTCGGCAAAGATACTCTATAAGATCTTCTCAAAGGCTCCAAATATAACAATCATCTTGTGTTAAGGGTGATGGAGGAACCCAAGCTTTCTCATTTATTCGAGAAGTTTCTCGAAGTTGAGGCTCGTGCTTGGCTCTAGGAGAGCAAAATTAACGATAAAAAGTCTCATTCTGAGGCAATTGAACTCTACACAAAGGTTTGCGCTACAGGCAAGACAGATTTGCTCAGGGTGTTGAAACGAAGCTTTTGATCATTTTTTTTTTTTATTATTAACACAACCAAATAGTGCATTATTGTTGATCAAGGATAGTATCATATTTTTAAAAAAATGGCCTGACATAATAAAACTAAAAAACTTAATAATATCAAGGAAGTACAAAATTTAGTTCATATTATGGATAGTGGATTTATTTATTTCAATCCAGGCATACACATATCTGATTCAAGCCAAAATAACCTTTGTTAATGGCTAAAACCTTATCACCGGCATTTGCGAGACTAAATATTCTTATTGTTTATGATCATCTAACTCCTTGTTTAGTGTTCTGAGTTCCTATGAACTGATTTTTGGATCTGCTGAATGATTCAATGTGTGCTTCCAAGAGGGGCTTTGAGGAATGGTAACTGTGAGATTTTTAGTATTTTTGTTAGATTCGTTTTGCTTAATGTCACCAACAGATGGAGGTTATGCTGCGTATTTTGCGTGGTTAACGTTATCTTTATTGTTGCTACAACCCATTCAGAATATGTAAATATATGTATAAAAAAGAGAGTTCGTTAGAAATATAATTATTATAAAATTAAATAAAGTTTTAAATTATAATTTAAGCATAAGTTAATTTTATTTATTTATCTAGAAAAAGATATACTAAAATGCCTCAATATGATAGACTTATTAAACTCATTTTTAGAACATGATATATTTATATATAAATATTATTTTAGATTTTTTCTGGAGAATTTCATAAAATTAGATTCTCTATTAGTTCAGGCTTTATAGTCAAATAAAATTTGCACGGCCCATATCAAACTATAACATTTCAGATCATATCCATCATCTTGGTAAAAGACTCAAAAGTTAATGAATTATCTTTGTTCGGACCAACATTGTTCACCATCTCTGTCCACTCCTGTTGGCTGATGTGAATTTCCTTCAGGACATGCTTCAAATCAGCGTAGTTTATAGTTTTTTTACGGTTAACGTCGAACAATTCGAACGCGTCTTTGAGCTTCGTTTGATTGCGATAAACCTCCGGTCTCAGCGTTGCTGCAAGGAATTAATTATAATTGATTTTGCCGTTCTTGTCAGTGTCCATCTGGTTGATGAACTTGCGGATGCCATTGATATCAGTAATTTGCGATTCCTTGAGAAGAGCCTCCAATTCCTCCCTATCGAGGTAACCATCATGATTCTGATCGTATTCCTTAAACATTTGAGCTGAGAGATATAGAGACGCGAAGAAAAAACCGGAAATAAAATAAAAGTTATATAGAACATTTGATTTGAATACCATATCTCTGCAGCTCTCTTTGGTTGAGCTGTGTTGCCATATACGATAAGATAACAATTTTAAACTTGGAACTATTTTTAAATCTATCGACTATTGATTGCGTTAGCTTATTATTGGCGTGTTTCTCCTCGGCAACTGCCATCCAAGGATGCTTCAACATTTGTTGCGGCTTGATTCGTTCGATGCTTGGCTTCAGGCATCTGGTGATCAGGTCTTTCACTTCGTTGCTAACTCCCAAAAATTCGTCGACTAACATTCAGTATTCATACATTTTTTTTATATTTTTTTATTACTTTCGAAGGAGTATTTTTGTTTTTTAACCATCTCTAGAACTTCACGCTTGCCCTCTCCGTAGAATGCAGGAACCCCTGAAACTAGCATATATATGAAACATCCTAAAGACCAAATGTCACATGACTCGTCATACTTTCCGGACAGTACCTCTGGAGAAATGAAGTAACACTATATATGAATGCATAATATAAATTGTTAATTTGTTTATATAATATCGTACCGTTCCTGCGATTGTCTTCATAACGTGCTATTTCTGGTCAAAGATAGCCGAGAGTCCGAAGTCGATAACCTTGACAGGACTGTTTTCAGTTTCGTCTAAAAGAAGTAAATTTTCCGGTTTCAGGTCTCTGTGGCAAATATTGTGATTGTGACAGTACACAATGGCTTCGACAATGTCCCTAATGATGCGCTTAGCGACTATTTCCTTCGCCTTGCCATATCTTTCTAATACTTCCCCTCCAGCGCAAAATTCCATGACCAGATATAATTTCTACTAGGTTTCAAAGACTTAATACAATCGCACCACATTTGGGTGATCGATGTTTTTCAAGATAGAGACCTCGTTGACGAGACGTACAGGATCCTTGACTTTCTTTTTTCGGATGATCTTTATCGCACGTATATTGTCCGTCCCTTTTTGTTGAGCCTTAACCACCGACCCAAAATTACCTTTCCCCATGATCTTTTTTTAATCGAACATGTAATGGTCCTCTATCTTGCCTTAGTTTGCCCGTATGAACCATTCTTTTCTTAGAAGCATCTAGCCAGCAGGTTCCATATTTTTGTATTAATATCTAACCTTTGTAAATTGATTGATTTTTATATTATAATTTTAGTAAAAATACTCTATAAAAAAGCAATAATATGGTTGTTTTTTTTTAACCAAAAAAGAATAATCGATCTCGATACGATTTTTTTTGCATAAATAGTCACAAAACATTCTTTATACGTTAGTTATTGGGTATATTTAATTATAATAAAAATAATATAGTAATTATTTATTGTATAAAATAGTTTTTGAGAGTTTATTTATTTATTATTTTTAAGTATATCATTATATTTATTTCACTTAACCTTACGGGCAAAAAGAGTGAATAAATATATCAAATATCTTTCTTTTTTGAAATTTAATATATAATTTTTGAAGATGCAATTACTTTTCAACTCTAATCACTCAAAATACTTAAGTATACACTCAACATCTTTGCTGTTCAGTTCTTGGAGGGTACTATCAAATACTCCCTGGATCAAATCTTTTTTCTCCACTCCTACCCTTCCTGGATTATGAGGATCATCAAACGGATCTTTGATCGTGTAAATTTTGGATTCGTCCACCTACCCATCAGAGTTGTCCAGACAAATCAATGATTTGAAGTTTCGCGGCGAGTAATATTCCACAAAGCCCTTGAAAGCCTCGAACAGACCGAACCTTTTGACCTTCTTCTTTTCGCTTTCGAGATCAGTCCTGAAGTAGTTCCTGATTTTGAATAGTTCTTTCGAATCCTTCTTTCTTCTGTGAACTGTTGGAGGTTTCATGTCCGTTCTTTGGTAACTTTCTAGAATATTTGGCACATATTCCTTCTTGATCAGGTAGTTGATCATCATAATGATGATGCTGTAACTGCTCATGCAGTTTTCACCAATTATTTTCTTCTTCTTGCCCCACAGCTTGAGGAGGATCCCAAGATACCTGACATTCTCGCTCATCTCGGCATACATATTCAGGAACTTCGAGTTGATGACTCCGCATATGTTATTGGCGATTAAGTCAATTTTCAGGGTCGGTTGTCCATACTCTATCTTTGAGAGCTTAACACATGGCACATTTGCACTTTTCACGAAATCCAGCTTGTACTAGGAAGATGCGACTCGAGAAGTGAGGAAACTCGATAGTAATTCGAGCAGATAGAGTTCCGAGATATAGCATTAAGTCATAATAGTGAGATCCAAATCTGCTTCGTCCGAAGAAAACCCGTTGACGAGGGATCCGAACTTGCCAAGACTCATATTAATTTTCTCGAAGATGCCCAGACTCTTAAAATATCGAAGATGCTCTTTAATTATCTCGAATTATGCATCGATTTCTCTTTGAATGTCCGGTCGATTCAGTAAAGATCTCCTCATCGCAATGTCTCGCATTTTGTTGTTAATCGATTGCTCTTTAGGAGTGGTTCCCATAATTCGCAAAAATTTTAACTACAGTTTTTGCATCACCTCGCGGTCGATAGTCCCAAGCTGGCTCCACTTGGCAAAACAATCAAAAAGAGAGGCTTGTGTTCGCTAAAGATATGGGTTTGGAGGTTCATCTGCTACTTTTTTCCAATATTATGCATAGGTGACTCCGGGACCGCTATGGTTCCACTCCTCCAGAAATTCGTCCTCCCTAGTGCTTTGAGAAAGGTACTTGACAAGTATCACAAGTTTGAAATCATCTCCTTTGCGCTTCTAGTTGATCCGCCTTATGATCTCCTCCTGTTGTTTCATGAAGATAAAATCGAAGGAACAAAGGAGTTTGGTGAATATTTCTATTTTGGAGACTCTGCTATAACACTCCTCCAGTTTTTCTCCTTTGGGGATTTCTTCGAGCAAGTTCTTCAATAATATGCCAATTTCGGCATCAAATGTTAATTTGACTTGAAAGTGTTTTCTGATCTCAAGAAGAAAGTCCTCCTTCTTAATCGAATTCTCCTGCCATTTATCAAAGTAGCTTTTGTAGAATTGAAGATGTTAGGGGAGGCGGGATAACATTATTGAATAAATTGTTTCCCAAAAATACGAGACAATATTTTGTAGGACTCTTAAATTATTAATATTATAGATATTTTAATACAATGTATTAAAATACTCACTCACTTCAAGTATTTTTTTTTTACTCAAAGCAAGTGTCATTTTTTAGAAAAAACTAATATATTATTTTAATAAATAATAAATAGTGAGACTTTTTAAAATTCATATTAAATCTATTTCAAAAACTGGTAGCGTCAGCCGCAGAAGGGACAAGATATTCCCCGCATACTACCCTCCCACAAGGAGATCTGTTAAGGAGTGCTACCTCGAATAACTGGATGTACATTTTATTGGAAGCAGTCCTACAAATGACTACTTCCATTTAATCAATATCCGACAACCTATGATATATTTTTTTATTTTTAAATCGATAAATGGGCAAATTACAACTTTGTCTCCCTTGTATAATGTCTAGGTGTAGTAATTTATTTTCAAAAAGAGAGAGAAAAAAAGAAAAGAAATATTTTTGTTGTAGATCAAGTTATATATGATCTCTCTTATAAATAGATATCTACACCTAGTTTCTCATGCCAATATAAAAAATAATCAATTAATACTACTATTATTTTGAGAAGTGTTTTTCTACTTTAAAATATCGAAGTAATTCAACACTGAAGAAAGGATTTTGTCGGCATTGATGGATATCTAATTCTCAGTTTAGATGTTGCAGACATTGAATTCGCTATATTACTTAATTAGTTTCTCGTATTCCAAACTAACCTTCCTTTGCAATTCTTCTTTTTCATATCTTTCCTCCCCGTATCCCGCCCTCTTCAGGTTATTTTAACATTTTTTATCAGCCATATAGAAGGTGATGTTTGGGGTCGGTAAGCCCACATCCGCCTGTTTCGACCACTCTGCATCGACCCCCAAAGCTCGGGAATATGCGATTCCTGACCAAATATATCGATCAACAATGACAACCTGATAATTCAATTGGAATTCTTGCAACTGTGGCAACATCTCCCATCTATTCGCACTAAAGAGTAAATGAACCGCTTCAGGTCGTAATTTAATACTTTAGTTCTTGAGATATTGGTCAATTAGTTTTCCCGTGAGCGAACTGTGCCTCTCAGGAAAATGAATGAGATGGCTAGACATGTTAAGTTTCTTGAGAGACTGCTGGAGTATTTTGCTGTGGGTGGTTTTGCCTGTTTTGTCCAGACCCTCAAAAACAACAAACATCCCTTTTTTTATCATTTCTGCTTGGAATATTTTTATAACTTTTGATTTTTTTATTTTTTTAGTATAAATCGGCATAGAAATATAGATAGTTAAATTAAAAACTAAATTTATATTTATATAAAAAAAATATATAATCATATTTTAATTAATAACCGTAATTAAATTATAATTGTAGTTTATTACTGCAACTTTTAAGCATTTGGTTAAAGTTTATAAAAAAATCTCAAATTACTATATTATGTCAGTCGCTGTTGCTGTCTGAGTCGCTGTAGCTAGTTTCAGGTATGAATTTCCTTCCGCGTTTAATCGTACGTTCCAAACTTTGGTCAGTCTTGCCCATCTTTTTCGCTGATACCTTCTTCGGCTTCGGCTCTGGTCTTGTTCCGGAGCAATTATAGAACTTCTTCTTGGAAATCACTTCTATCTCATTCTCGCTTTAAATGTCTGGATCTCTCCCTTCATAGGCTCTTTGCAACCGCTTGCTGGCTTTCTTGCGATATAGAGCGGGGAGTCCTTCCCCAATCTAATACATAGTGGGTTTGGCCTTTACCAACATCTTCCCAAGGTAGCTGTGTATTTTTGAGTCTCTGTCTTTCCCTGCTTCTAAGTATCGGGCTCGCTATTTGTTGGAAATCACCTTATAGGTCAAGCAATGAAGAGTCAACTATCTCAAAGTCATGGACTTTACATTAAGTTGAGACCTCCTGAAATTAGCTGATGGCAGTGGACGATACATACTTAGAGGCTACTCATTGCTGTTTGGCGAGGATGACTAGCCACGGCTTGAGTTAATGAATTCTGACTATGAATCTTGAGAAACGTCAGATGAGCCCGAGTGAGAAATACTATCTGACACGATAAATGAGTCTGAAGAACCGACCTCTATAACTTCTTCAGGGATCTGATTGTTTTTGGAGGATTTATTTTTTCTCTTGCTCAGATATTTTAGACATTCGGAAACAGAGGCTCTTGGCTGTTCTTGCATGAGTCTATTCCCTTGAGGCCTTGATTGAATGGCTGTTCCTATATTTATTGATGTTATGGTTAAATTACTTTGTCTTCCCTTTTTGGGTTCCTAAATAATGGGGTTTTATAATTTAGGTGCACTTTGTATTAAGGAACGATCACGACCAACAGACTTTGGGATTTTTCTGCTGTCTCGTTCGAGTGGAGGTTACGTTTTAAGGAAAGCAGGTTTCTATAATTTGAATTAGTCGTTCCCAAAATTATACTTTTTTCTGATGTTGGATTTTGAATAATTCATTATAAATGTGTCGATCTATAAATTTTTAAATTGAGTTTTAAATATAATATAATATAAAAAATACCTAAAAAGATAGTTATTTAAAGTCTAAAAATCCATCACTATAATATCTAAGCGCATTTTATATTAGAAATAATTCGATAAAAAATAAAGATACAAATATATCTATAGTTAAAATGGTAATGTATTCATTATTAAAAGATATTTTTATAAAAGTATCATAACTGTTATAATTATATTACAACAAATAATAAACATTATTTAACCCACCTAGATTTTTTAATTTTTATTTGATACTTTTTATGAGAGCTGACCCTTTAGAAAATTTGACCAATCGCAACACGCCTACAAAAAGGTAAGTATCCCCAAACAGGCTCAAAACAAGTCCGAAGCCGAACCTCAGCAACATCAAGCCACTCCCGTCAACCTCTTCAGACCATAAGTCATCATCTCATCCACCAAGTCCGTCCAAGGCAAATCTGCCATAGTTTATATCCAATCAATGCTTTAACCATCCCGATAGACCCTGTGAATTTTCAGCGGTATTGTCCCAAGAAAACATAGGATATTGTATTTTTTGCGCCACAAAACTCGCAACGCAAGGCTTTCATGTGGTGCATAAGAAAACACATAAGGCTGAATCAATCCAATCCATTGGAAATTCGTAATAGGTAAAATAAAGGCTGGAGGAGTTGAGCATCTTCCTAGGAGAGCTGAAGCACCATCGAGAACAGACCAGATATTGGTGCGAGAACTTTCCCCAATAACTCAACAATCACTACGCATCTCAGTATGTACTGATGTAACACTTTTATGCGGGAGCCATTGATTATCTAAAGTATATAAAATAAGAGCATTTAAAATTATTGCTTGAATAATCTCGCAAACATCGCCACCAGCTGTAATCAGTCATGTCTGAGATTCGGGAAAGCAGGGAGGACATTGAATATATGTTGGCAGACGTCGAGGTGAACATAGATGCAATCGTGTCCAAAATTAGTTATGAGGACTATAGGAAATGTGTAAACTATTATAAGATGAAAAATTAGCAGGTAGGCAATCAGCTCCTTAAATATAGTGAAAACTTGTTTTCGAATATTAGCTACACGGATGCTACATAAATTGATTCCAAAATTTAGGAGTTCAGAAATACCATTAACTGTATTTTTAGGATCAACCAAAAGTCAGGGCCAGCCTTTAGCTTCGAAAATAAAAAACTTAACAGTGGAACCGCTGTCGAAACACTGGAAACTAATAAAGCGTAGTCAGCTTTCAAGGGGTTGTTTGAATCACGAAATTACTAGCAGTTCCCCAAAGGTTTCAATTGATGTTTTTTGTATGATATAGTTAATAAATAATTGTTTACTCTTTGCTTAAATTTTTACTGTAGATGATTTCAGATATTATTCGAGATTTATCTGCCATTATATATATTTTCATTACGCATTCAGACTGAAGGTAAAGATGCTACATCACAAATACAGCAACTATTCCCTGGAGGTATATAAACGTATCCATCTACTCCCCATGACACACCGAAATTCATTTGAATTTTCCATGATGTTGAATTTTGACCCACGATCAATGCTCCTGAACTCAAATTGTTCGTGCACTTATTAAAAATTCCACTGTGGTATGAAGACATACCCATCGCGTCAATCCCTGCAGACACAGGCCCTTTTTGGAGGGCGGCACTGATGGCTTAGCAGTCCCCCTTGGCATAATTGACATAGCTTGATACTTTAAAGGCTCCTCCGTTGGTAATGCACTTTTGGTAAACTCCTTTATAAGGATATGATTGCTCTGTCGTGAGGCCTTTGTCTTTGGCATAGTCAAAAACATTAGTCATATATCCACCGTTGCAGCCATAGTTACCATAATCCGTAGTGCAATCCAGAATTTGCTGCCAAGAGAGCATAGGTAGGGTTTTTTTGTTAATAAAATACTGGCCCTCCATCGCTCCTGTTGCTGAGTAAGCATAGCTCGCACCACATTGGGCTTCAGATCTCACAGGGTTTACTGCACCTTTGGTTACCCAATCAATATCCGCTTGAATTGATGAATTAGTTTGTTTCACCCTTGGGCCTTGTTTATTTTAATGTACTATAAGATTCGAAGCATAAAGAGCCACCCATTCGGACTGAGTAAGGGCTGTGAACTGATTCACACCCATTTTGAATGTTTGTATAGGGTCAGCATTGTGAGCATTGATTGCTTTGAGATTGGCAATAAATACCGAGAACCTGAAGGACTATTCGATGACAGAGTCATAGTTGATGTTAAATTTGGCTTTCCAATCTTTGAAGATTTGTGGAGTGTTAATGTTGATGTCAGTAATTGTAAAACATTGGATTGAGACAATCAATGCTACCAATAATAAATTTCTTGCTGTCATTCTTCGTAAATGCTATAAAAAATCAAATAAAATAAGATAATAAGTAAAAAAATACTTAAATAAAAATATAAAATAAAAAAAATTATTAAATAAAAAGCATATTATTTTTATTGGTAGTCGCACAATAACATATCGGGTGTAATTGATATAAAAGACTAATGGTTATAATAGAAAACTAATAACATAATAATATATATAGATTCATCACAAATAATCGTCAAGCTCCATTCAAAAACGGGTGATCTATTAAAGCGTTGATTTTAATTCTTTACTTTGGATTCTTCCGGAGAATCTTCTCGATAAAGTCTCGGAAGCACTCGCTAATCTTGGGACTTTCGGGAAACACAATATCTTCGGTAACCTAAGATATACAAATAATCAAAACAAATCAAATACCAATATATTATATTATTAATTACGATTTTAGATAGCTATTATTCACAATTGACCTCAAACGGAATGTCTCCATACATCATCTCCCAAGCCAGAATCCCCACAGCCCATAAATCAACTTTCTCATCGTAGCACTAGCCTCTCAAGATTTAAGGAGACACATACAGTGGCGTCCCGCAGAAAGTGCTCCGCAAATTTATATTGTGGGAGACGGCCCAACCGAAATCACATATTTTCGTGACCCCTCTCTCAATCACAATATTTTCAGGCTTCAAGTCCCGATGAATTATTTTTAGTGTATGCAGATACCTGACTCCTTCGCAAATCTGCTTGAGGAACTGGCAGATAATAACTTCAGACAGTGGTTTATTGTTCAGCTTTGATTTCTGGATAACCTGGTAGAGCTGACCCTCTGAGGAGAGTTCAGTGATTAGGAATATCTCGTCAATTGAGCTGAAATATCCGTAGAGCTTTGTTAGGCCAGGATGATCACAGTAGGACTGGATTTTGATTTATCTCACAAGTTGCGTGAGCAGGTTCTCTTGAATAATTTTAAGCTTGTTTATAACTTTGAGGGCGCATATGAAGCCTGTCTTTTTATGCCTGAAATAAGAATAAAAAAAAATCATTTTAAAAAATCATAAACTATAATTGAAAAGGGTATATTTATTTCAATATATTTATTTAGATAGTGTTTATTCCATAAAAACAATGAAAAAAACCCTACTATTAGATAAAAAAAACTGTATAAGAAATAACCTTGACTAAAGGTACGATTTTATAAAAGTTAATCTAAAAATAAAATTAGAGATTTCTGAAATACCTTGCAATATGTACTGATCCGAACTTTCCTTTGCCAAGCAGGGCCCCAAAAACGAAATCCTCTTTCTTCAGCCCCCTCGAATCCATCAACGGTTCCCTACAAGATTTGGCTGCCCTTTCAGAAACCTCCCTGAAAGTTGAGTTGGTGGTAGATACGCTTTATTTGAGTTATTTGTGGTTGGGGGTGTTGCTGCTGGATGAACACCTCGGAGAGAAAGTAGGGTTGGTTGAGTACAGGTGGTGTGGGCTACTAGCTTGGGACATTTTGTCATGTAAATCGAGGTGGTGGTGGAGACCCTCTCCGCTGCCAGTATCATCCAGATAATTTTATTCTTCAAGGAGTACTGATAGTCGTGCTTGCTTTTGAGCGTATTGTTTGAGATATTAGATTTGTTACTGCTGAAACTTGATATACTCATCCTGGCCAGATCGGGATTCATTAAATTGAGATTGATTATTGTTCATTTTTGAAGTCGATATAATATTGTATATAATATTGTATATAATATTTATATGTATACACCAAAAAAAACTATATAAAGATAAAAAATATTGTTTTGGCATAAAAAACCAAATAAAAAACAGAAATATGTATGTATGTATTAATATTTTGATGGCCAGTTATTGAATGTAGATAATACTGTATAATTAATTGCATTGAAAGAATAGAAGAAAGCTACTAAAAAGAAGAGTAGATCTCTAAATAAACTGTGTGTTTCGAAGGAAGTTTGAACAAAAAGTATATGAATATACTATTTTTATAAATTCCATTTTTTAACATCATGAAAACTCTACAACTATTTATGAAAAACGGCAGTAGTTATATAACTTTTGATGAATTGTCAACTAGCAAATAGAAATAGGAAATATAACATATATTATTCAAAAATCCAGAATAATAATAAAAAAAAATTAATTATAAATTATCAAATTGTATTTAACAAAACAAAAAACAAAAGCAAGTCATGAATTCTTGGTTTCAATATAACTCTATTTTTTCAAATTTATTCTTCAAGGAACGAATCTTAGATTATCCATGCCGTTATCTGTGCCTTTCGCTACTTTAATATTCTTTGTTGCTTTAATCTAAAATGGCGACACGAGCATACTTTTTCCAGCGATTGCCCCTGTATCGCCCTAAGGTGTCGATTCAACTTTGCAGAGCTCAAGTTTCGTCTTCTTTTCTTTGAAGTATTTAAAAAATATTCTGAGCAATGAAACCACTCCACACATAAGTCCCAGAATTCCTATTAAGAATATGACTGTCCAAAAGCTTTTATAATTCAGTATATAGTAAATTGTCTACACTTCTAAAAACAATATAATGATCCATTTTTTAAATAATTAACAAAAAAGTCAATGATGTCTCATAAAATAAATTTACATGTGGAATAAATTGAATTCAGAATTAAGTAGGCAGCCAAAATACACCCAGAGGAGATCATCGGGTAACAGTTCCAAGGACCGTAGTTGGTGATTGAAAATTAGATTATGAGGAATATAAATGGTAGGAGATGCGCTCCGACATTATTATACCAGTCCATAAATTCGAGAGGTTCTGTGGCATCTTAGTAGTATTTCGGGAAGAGAAACCCCCAGAAAATGATAGTAATTAAGATTTCGATGACAATTGTGTTGATGGAGAGAAAATGAGTAAATTTCCAAAGCTTGACATACTTATTTTATCCCATCCACCGATCAAAGAGATGCTCACAAAGTGCCCAGACGAAATAGAAATTGCTCAAGAAGAATCCCCAGTAAGTGAAGTAGATGAGGCTTCTATGATAGATAAATTTCTTGTTAATATTGATGAGAATTTTTAAAGGTACCGAGGAAGCTCAACGATGTAGATACACATGCAGAATAGGTTGGCTAAGGACGTTGCGGCTATGATAATCCTATAGATTAAAAAAGCAGAACCAGTGATATGCATGGATGAGTAGTCATATGGAAATAAAGCTTTATCGAGCTTTGCTAGCATTTTCATTAAAAAAGTGATTTTAGATTATGCTTTGCCTTCCTTTTTTTCTATTCTTAAAGAGAAATAGAAAAAACAATAATTTGCCTGGGCTGTGAGTAATTAAATCTACCCATTAGCACAGAAATGGAACATTTTAAAAAATATATCTTCTAGGAAATCAATCATTTTTAATGATATTTATCAAAATTATTTTATCATTTTATCTAATACTGATATTAATATATTTTATTCAAAATCATTCTTCAACCTCATTGTTAATTGGATTTTCAACCAGCTTAATCAGTTGTCCCAGCCCGTGACTCCATTCTCCGAACTTTTCCTCCATAACTTTGACCCTGTCCAACTCCAGCACTTTTGGTGCGATCCAAGAAATGGTGACTGTCTTTTTTATTTGGTCGATGCCTCCTTTCGTCAATCCCAGAGCCATAGTCCTCATTACTACCATCTCGACGTCGTCTTGATTGATGACAGCGTTATTGGCGATGCGTTCAAATGACAAGACTCGATCGTTCTTTGGTAAGTTGAAGAGTTGTTCCAGGAGAGCCATAATCCTGATCTTCTGCTCGAGAACTATTCGGTTTTGATTTAAAAATTCCTGTAAAATATTTAAAAAACACATATATTTTTTTACGATTAATTATTATTTATTATTTTATTTACCTAAAAGTCTTTGGACGGAGCTCTCACAAATTATTGGAAGGACCCAACGTTTCCCTTGTTGAATATTTCGAGAAGCTTGTAACACCACCGAGTGCTCTCCTTGTCCAAAAGTGACTTCAGCAGCGGTTGGTCGAGGAGTTCCGAGAAATTATAAATCTCTTGGGAGACCAGTACGCTTTTCCCCATTTCGAAGCTTAAATTGATCTTGTCGCTCTCGCTTATCTCTTGGTTTGCGGTGTACGCAAGATATTGGAGGGAGTTGGTATAAAAAAGCTTGAATTTGGATTTGGATCGATAGTACTTGAAGCTGAACTCGTAGAATGTTGAGTACACAAACTTCTCAATATCTTTGTGCGAGTCAATGTGTTTTCTTGTGCTTTCCAGGATTGGCAGACATTTGGTGTTGTCAATCTCGACGTAGCATAGACCCTCAAGAGATTTGACGACCAGTTTCGATTGGTCAGAAAGGGGCGCTGATTTTTGGAACTGTTCCAGGAACTACAATTTTTCCTTGCCTGAAATTCAATATAATGTTTATCAATTAATATAGGTTTTTTAAAAAATGTTTAAAATATTTGTTACTGGAAAGGCTGCTCATGCTTTCTCTGACGATCTTGATGAGCTTGATAGGGTCAATGCTGTTCTCAAAGGTCCTGACGAAGTCTTTGTAGAACTCGATTGTGACCTTGCCCCTGACATCGGGAGCAAAGAGAAGCTTTAGGATTTCATTGGAGAGTTCATTCCATAATCTTTAGTTATGGAGAGTTTGGAGTAATTATATGGTCTTGGTGTGAGCTTTGAATGCTTCGAGGTACTTTCTTTTAATATCTGCGTTCATTATATATGATCTTATATTTTTTCCCTTTTTATATGTCGATATTAATATTTTTTTGATTAATATTTTAATATTTTTTAAATATTTTTTAAATTTATGTAATATCTTTCATTTTCAAAGTTAAAAAATTGAAAACAGAGAAACATCATTTATATCACATAATTGATGAAAATAAACTATGTATATATATTACATTGTATCAATAATATTATTTAAATTTATTCTTTATAATACTTTCCTTTCTATATTTCTTTTTTTTCTTTATTCTGATCCTGTCTATCCTAACATCGTTGCCTTTTTTTAAATAATAAAAAATAAGATAGTTTCATTAATAAACTATTGATTCATTCATTTAAAAATAAATAACCTAGGAACAATCGATCTGTTTTTAAAATCAATAAAATTTATATGAAAGATAGAGGAGAGAAAGGCATTAAATAAAAGTCAATCAAGCACCTTTCCAAAGTTTCAACAATTCCACCTGATTATCAACCTTTGGACCTAACTGTTAAAAGCCATTTAATACCCTCTAAAATTGTCAGTGGAATAGCAAAACCATCTCCACCCCCAATCCGAGCCTCGAGTGCCATTAAATCTAGCCTTCATAACAAAAACGATATCTACAAAGTGCTGGGAGTCGAATAGTCAAGACAATAAAATCCCACAGGAAACAATACTCAGATCGAGCCACAGAAATCCTTCATAAATTCCAAGGATAAACAAATAAGCTAACTAGAGTCGAAAATTGACAAACTCAAAGTATAACGATTCGAAAAGTTTGGCATTAACTTCAGATAGTCTTATAATGATAATCCCCACCAAATGACTTTATTTGATGATAAGAGCCGCAGACAGGAAGTGTCTCACATTCCTTCATCTCTCGACGCAATTACTCTAGAAAATATAGAAGCCAAACTCGATGCGCATAGACAGGCGATGAAAGGCATTGAAGATAAATACTTTGAGAAAAAAGAGAGAGTGAGGCCTCTGTTTAATCAGTAGCAAAATATGGGATCGACTTTTGAACACGACATCACGCAGTAAAAGAAAAACTTAGTATATTAAATAAGCAAAAATATAAATATCCTTGAAAAAACAGGATCAAAAGCAAACAAGTTGACCGCCAAGCAGATCGAAGAGTAGTAGCTCGAAAGGCTATTTGAAGAGCGAAAGAAGCTCGATCCCAAACTAGCGCAATACGATACGCAGTTTAGATAGTACAAAGTAGAGAAGATGGCAAGCCAGGCAGTCAATAAAGCGGTCAGGAGCGTACTCTTCGGTCCTGACTGGAATAAATACCAACAATAATCCCCACCTCGACGCGTTAATCACAGTCTAAGCAAAGACAAGTCAAAAGTCCAAGCCAAAATCCAATAAGACACCATCAAGGAAAATACCGATTTGAATGCTGATGCTAGTGCTAAGCAAAACAATATGTAATATGAGAAGATGTTGAGAGAGAAATACGATTTAAAGAAGATAGTTTTGAGTAAGAATGATAAATTTATAGTGAAATATATTTTCAAGGAGATCGATATTGAGAAAAAAGGAGTAATTTCTCAACAAGAACTCTTCGAGTTTGTCACTTCCAGCGATATCATCATGAAGTAGTTTCACATCGACTCGAAATGGTTCTACTCTGATATCGAAACCTTTCCAGTCCAAAGAAAAGGCATGCTTACCTACGATGAGTGCCTACATTTAATGTCTGTCCAGCGACAACTTCAACACCCAAAAATATAATTGGTAGATAGAGACGAAGCGGATAAAGCTTAGCTAGCAGCCAGAAAACTTAATGCCTTTAACTCCATTCTTTTGACTGAACAAGAGCTCAAAAGATTTGAATAAATCTTTGCAATTATCGACCCTTCAGACGACAAGCTGGTGAAGCGAGTAGAGCTAATTAATGCTTTGTTTTCTGATCCATTCGTGATCAGAATCCTTGATATGCCTGCACTGAGGATCGAGAGCATCAATAAATCTATAACGGTAAGGCAGCTGTTGAATCTCATAATGTCAGACTACAACAGCGAGAGAAACGAAAAGAACAAATTGGCCAAAGAGTATATAACTCTTGCCCAATTCCAATAATACTTTGAACAGTGGCAGAATATTAGAATTTCAGCAGTGCAAAAGGGTTCGATTCCTTCGACTCCTGAGTCATTGATTTTTGATATAGGAGCGGAAGACCTTCAACTTATCCAGGATGTCTTTAATGGTGTCCCCAGAGTTTACCAAGATTATCTCTGTGCTGTGGACTTTATCGAGAGTGCCAAGTCAGACCCGCAAGTCAGGGGAATCATGGAGGAGATGGCGCGAATTGATAGTGTCGAGACGAAGCTTCCTTTGGAAACAGTCTCTATGCTCCTCAATCGCTTATATAAAGAGACTGATGAGTTTGTGTGCTGGCAGGATATCAAGGAATTTTTTTCAAGGAGAGGCCGTCCGACCGACTGGTCTCAAGAAATTCTAGATGCTAAAAGAGATGCGAGATAAGCAGAGAAGAACAAACTTACCCAAAAATTCACTCAATCCCTGAAACAAATAACACAAAAGAAAAATGACGCCGAAAAAGCAGGAGTTGCCATTGACAACAAATTACTATCTACACTAGATCCGAAGACATTGGCTTTAAAAAAACTTAACAACTATACAATCCCAGATCCGTTTCGCATCACCGATATTGGCAAACAGCAATCGCAACTGCACTGTTAAAATATGCTGGAAGGGCAGAAAGAGTATGAGAACCTTGTCCAAGGAGTGAAAGCTTTGGCACTGAATAAAGACATCCTCGAGCCAAAGCTTGAAAAGATGGAAGAATAGAGGAAGAGAAGGAGTACAATAAACAAGGAGGAGTCCAAGAAGAAGACAGCAGAAGAAGAAAAACCATTTTCATTTTACGACAGAGACAAAATTGCCAAAGCTCTCAAATAAGCCCAGCTTAAATACGGAATCGAGAACCAGGCGGAGGAAAGGATCATCAAAGCAGCAGAAGTCGACATTGATATGAAGAAAAAATACGAAGAGGTCATGTAGGAAGAACGGAAGAAGAGAAAGGCGAAGAAAGCCACGGATCAGTTTGACGTTCCCAAAAATTT